>CAKNYM010001673.1:0-11772 GCA_932195095.1 Andricus curvator | reverse complement strand
CAACATTGACTTTTTGAGTGGGTACACTTGAGAAATAACGCCCCATAGATGGAAAACGTGAAAAATAGAAAAGTTTAATTAATCGACGTGATGGTGTAACATTTTTAACTCTATTAAAAGAATAAGAAGGCCGTATTGAGAAATTGTTGACGTGACTTAGTTTGTTTCCATGTTCAAAATATTGCCTTCTGATTGTTTGCACAAAGTTAAGAAAAATTCAAATTCAACCAAATAGGTGAATTTTCCACCAGAAAGATGAGTTTTTTTATCAAGAAGATGAATGTTCTAGCAAAAAATATTTTTAAACAAAATGCGTGAATTTTTAAGCAAACAGTTGCATTTTTAACTAGAAAAGATCATTTTTAATTACAAATATCAATTTTAAAACAAAAAATAAAAGTTTCATTTTCAGTTAAAAAAATCATTCTCAACAAAAAATGAACTTTTAACCAAAAATTTGAGTTTTCAACCAAAGACATGAATTTTTGACTGAAGTGATGAATCTTAAAAAAAATAATTTTTCACAAAGTAATTCTATTTTCAACAAAAAAAGATTTATTTTCAACGTAAATATAATAGTTGATATTTTAACCAAGAAAGATTTACATTAAAATAAGAAGCATTTGAATTTACGCAAAAAATACGAATTTGAAACAAAATAGTTGAAACGATATCCGATACACATTAATTTTCAACCAAACAGTTGACTTTGTAAGAAATAAGCATGACATTTCTACCAAAATAGTTAAATTTTTAACCCAGAAAGACGAATTTTCAACAAAATAGGTCAATTTTCAACTAAAAAGATTAATTTTTAACTAAAATTATTAATCTTCACCAAAAAAAAGGGTTTGAACAACAGAGTTCAACGTTTAACCACTTAGCTGATTTTTCAACCAAAAAGAAGAATTTTTTACCAAGATTAATTTTTTACCAAAAATGAGAAATTTTCCGCAAAGTTCGTTATACAAAAGCACTTAAAATTTTGAAGTACTTGGTTAGTTTAATTTTCTTTACAAACAATTTCATTAATTTCGAATCTACTGATTAAACTGTTTAATTAATGAATTTGTAAACGCTTGTTATTTTCACATTTTCGAAGCTTAAAAATGCTGAACTTTTTACAGAATTTATCTTCCATTCAATCAGTAAGTTTACAATTAATGTCATTCTTTTGGTAAGAAAATGAAATTAGTCGAATATTTTCAAAATCCAAATTTAGCGGCAGCGAGTAATCAAATTTTCAATATCAGTGCTGCTACAAAATATGAATTTCGAAAATCCCTGAATTTTCCTTGACCAATTTTTTATTTTCTCTGACCGTTCTAAATTTGTCTTGTATGTATAAGAATTAATTTGCACCTAGGAGATCAATAATGTTAGTGTAAACAAAATGTTAAACACTTTGAAACACTTTTGATGACAATAGTCATACAGAATGTTGAAAGAGGTCAACAGAAATTACGTAAGACATACGTAAGATACATGAATTTTCAATCAAATAGTTGAGTTTTCATTTCAAAAAGATAAATTTTGAACCAAAAATAGAAGGATTACTTTTTCAGTTAGAATAATTTGTTTTCAACCAAGAAAAAGGGAATTTTCAACAAAATAGTTAAGTTTTCAACCAAAGTGATAAATCTTTGATTAAAAAAATTTTTATTAGTTGATATTTATACCAACAAATATGTTGATTTTTTTATCAAAAACAGTTAAATCAAACCAAAAAGACGGATTTTCAACAAAATACGTGAATTTCCAACTAAAAGAGATCAATTTTCTAGCAAAAATGGAATAGCTTTGTTTTCAAAAAAAAAGAAGAATTTTCAACAAAATAGTTAAATTTTTGACTAAAATGATGAATCTTGAACCAAAAAGATGATTTTTTAACCAAATAGTTCATTTTTCAACCAAACAGATGAATTTTCAACCAAAAAGATTAATTTTCTATTAAAACAGATTAATTTTTAATGCAATACATGAATTTTCAACCAAATTTTAAAATTTTAGAGGAATTTTCCACCTAATAGTAGTTAAATTTTTAACCAAAAACTGAATTTTTAAGCGTAAATGTGAATTAGTCACCAAGAAGTTAAATTTTCAGTTAAAAAATTAATTTGCATCAACGACAAAAATCACCAACAAAATAGTTTAGTTTTTAATAAAAAAAAGGGTTTTCAACTAAACTTATGAATCATGAATAAAAAAATGAATTTTGAATAAAGTAGTTTCATCCTGGGAAAAACGTAAAATTGACAGAATGATTTGAGCACACCTAATTTAAATACCCTGTAAATTCCAGATTGTTCCATTTTTCTTTCTCAGAGGTATTCATCTGGAAAAATATGGAGAACCTCTAAAGTGTCAAGTTTTGAAGTGAAATTTATGAAATCCTACATTTTAAAAGTTTTAAGTTAAAAAAATTGAAATATTGGACCATTTTAAATATCGCACAAAAATTTCAAAATTTACGAACTGCATAATCGAAACTACAATTTCCAATTATTTTTGTCCACTGTTAGACAGTTTTAAGTTAGAAGGTATTGGAATAACAACATTTCAAACTTTATCTTCTTAAAATTGAAGCAATAAAGAAAATTCTTTTTAAAAGAATAAAGCAAAAAAAAAATAATAAAAAAGCATTGCTTTAATTAATTAAAGCAATAATTTTTTGGTGAATTTGAAAAATTATAATCAAAATTCTCTAAAGTCTATAATTTTATTTTGAAACTGTAGCTTTCAAAATCAAACATCTGGATTCTGAAAAATGTAGCATTGAAAAAGTTCGAATAAATACTTTTTTATTTGTATCTAGATTCTTATATCACTCAACAGCTTCTTATTTGTAATTTCTTTCATAATTATTATATATAATTAAGTCGCTTATAATTTTTTTTTAGAATTTAAAAAAAATAGTCTTAAATAGCGTCTAAATACAAGATGGATGCAGAGCCCTTAACATTTTTTTAATCTTTTGAGATCTTTTGAAAATATTATGAATAACTCTTTAAAACATTAGGTATTAATTCGAAGAAACATTGTATAATTAATATCTTTTAATGTATTTCATATGTAAATCGCAAATTTGTATACGAAGAGGTCTGAAAAAATTTGTAACAATTTGGACTTACTCTATGTTGTATTTAAATTTATAAAATAGTAAACGATAAAAATATCAATCCTAACCATTTAATTTAATTTTCATATCCTTCTTATTACTGGTGACAAATAACATGAAAAATTTAATTTCATAGAATATTAAAATCATTAAATCACTATTGAACGTTTTTGCTACGTTTCCTTATTCCTAATATTTAATCGTTCCAATAAAGCGAGAATAATAGACTCAGATAATTAACTCAATCAATAAATTGATGCCTTACTTAAACAATTAAGTAAATTGCAAAAATATTGATTCCCTACCCACTACTGTCCGTTTAATCAACTTCTTTGCGTTTTTATTCCGAGTCTATCGTTGACTGACCTACTTTTAAATTATTGCTTTTTTCATTAAATGTACTTCATTAGAGCTCTCTATTACTCTACTTCAGTCAGAAAGAACTATGAATTATTTCAAGATTAAAGTACATCATTTACATGAGCATTTTTGAGCCAATTAATTACAACTTTCTATGACTTATTCTATTCCAGAAAAATCATAAAATAAAAGCAAGGTGTAAAATTGTTTTTGTTCAATTAAATCCAATTGACGAATCGCTCTTAAAGTTGTGCGCTAAATAACGTTATAGTTGCCTTTGAAGCCTTTGAATATTATATTTCGCATTTTCCATGCGCGTTCCCGAAATTAATTCAAAGGGTAAGAGCTCTCAAAGGTTTCCATAATTATTTGAATGTTATAATTTCTCAAATTCTCGAATATCATTACGTGTGAATTTGTACACTACCGTCTGAAATTACCTATATAGATAGCACGAGCGGTACTAAAAATCACTCGGTCGGAAGTAAAATTGGACATTTAAAAAAAATTAAAACGTTTAGGAAATTTCACTGTAAATGGTCTTCAGTAGAGATATTTCTGACTTATAGAAGAGGATATATCACGTATGACGTTTCTTAACATAATTCAAGAACGGGTTCCCAGGATATGATAAAAAAATGTCCAAGCGTATTTGCATGAGCGGTGATTTTTGAGAATTTCTCGAATTTTTTACTTCAACTTCAACTCGTGTTGTGACTTATGGAAGTTGTGGAAAAATCTGAAATTCATAGAATGTAATCTTTTGAATTTTATCTTCAATTCATGTCAATGAAGCTCAGAAAATTTTTAAGGGTTCTCAAGATATGGCTAAAAATTTCCGAGCATGTCTGCCTCGACGCTAATATGCTTGGACATTTCTAGCCATAACTCCTAAAGTGTTAACCAACTAGTTTAAATTTTAAGCCAAAAAGAAGAATTTTTTCGAAGGCAGTTGAATTTTCAACAAAAAAGTTAATTTTCAACCAAAACAGTTGAAATCTTAATCGAAAAGGACGAATTTTTAACAAAAAAGTTAACTCTTAAACCGGAAAAGATGAATTTTCAAAAGGAAAGTTAATTTGCAATCAACAAAGATGAATTTTCAACCAAATGCTTAAATTTTCAACTAAAAAAAAAAGTTTTATATCAAAAAGTGGAATCGATAAATTTTCTGTTGAAAAAAATAATTTTTAAAATGAAAAACCGAATTTTGGAACATTTGAATTTAACGAAAAAAGAAGAAATTTCAACAAAATACACGAATTTTTTTACCAAATAGTCGAATTTTCAACTTTTAAAGGATAAATTTATGAATAGAAGGATCTTCAATTAATGAAATGAATTTTAAACTAAATAGTTTAATTTTCTAACAACAAAATATGTAACAGTTTATATTCCAACCAAAAAAGGTTTAAACAAGGAATAAAAAACAGTTGAATTCAATCAAAGAGGAAGAATTTTCAACAAAATAGTTGAATTCTCAGCCAAAAATGATTAATTTTCAACCAGACAGTTGCATTTTTAACCGAAACAGATAAAATTTCTACCACGAGGTCAATTTTCAAAACTAAAAAGTTGAATATTCAACAAAAAGTTTAATCTGCAACTAAAATGATAAATCTTCAAAGAAAAAATTAATTTTCAACAGAAGAGTTGAACATTCAACCAAATTGTTGAATTGTCAACCAAAAATATCATTTTTTAATCAAGAAGATTATTTTTTACTGAAAAAGACGACTTATCAACAAAATAAATCAATTTTGAACTAAATAGGTGAATTTTTTACCAAACTAGATGATTTCCGTATCAAAAATATAATAGAAGACTTCTCAAAAAAAAAAACTTTAAACCAAAAATAGGAAAAGGGTACGTTTCTTTAAACCTTTAACGACCGAGTTTTTTGTATTGACTTGGTATAGTGGGAACGTTGTGGATCTAAATTCATAGGTACTTAATGTGTCAAAAAAACATTTTTAGAATTTTCTTACACTCGCAAGCAACCTCCATATAAGAAACCACCCTAAGTGCTTAAAAAATTTATCTTATTTTCTATTATTTTATCTATCTTAAAATTAAGGAATAGGTATCTTGGAACACGCAGTAAAGTTTTAAGAAACTTGCGGATTATTTCAACCCTTATTAACTATCCCTGAAGTGAGAAAAAGCACCCTCAATGCATAAAATGTTATAATCTCATTTCGTGTTATTTCATCGTGCACTAAATTGAAGAATGAATAATTTGCAACGTGCAGGTGTGTTAAAAGAAAGTTACGGTTATTTCATCCTGATCTAGATTGAATCATAATTATTTTGAAACACATAACTATATTGTTAGTTATATAGTTTCCGATCCAGACCTCTTTTTCGCATATTTTTTATGGTTCAAAACATATACCTGAGATTACAATGTAAACGAAAAATCCCAAAAGTTATGCTCATTTTTCATTTTTTCGCAATTTTTGAAGCTGCAACCCTTATATTCGCTAAATTTTATTTGATTATATTCACCCTTCCTCTTCAAAATGAGACTTTCACAATGTCGATATGTGCATTTTTATGGAAGTTATGGCTTTTCAAAGTAGATGGGACGTATATGTCCCAACAGGTAAAAAAATAGGAATGCCTCAAAAAGGGTAAAGAGGGTAATACTGCCGTGATTTGGTATCACACCGTTAACGGCAAAATGAACGAAGCTGAGAAAATCGAAGAAAACTGTTCAAATCTTTATTCGCGTGTATCACGGATTCTAATTCATTTTCTGAAGTTTTTTGGCTGTCCTTGACTGATTTACATATGATCTTTTCATTTCTGCGAGAAAAAAAATGGTTTTATATTGTTACTTAATTATTGAAAATGCACTTAACGGTGTTTATTGGGATGCTGAAATTTGGGAAAACGCCGTAACAGGCAGTTACGGCTCTCTTCGAATTACGGACCTCAGAAACAGGCCTACCGTAATTTGAGAGATCGCTGTTCACGGCAAAAAAATATGAAATAATGGAATAATAAAATCATAATTATTATAGAATATTGCATCTTTTTAATAAATTTTTTAATTTTAAATTGTCATTTTTCAAAATTAAATACTTTCCAATTTTAAATGATTTACAATTCAAAGTTCTGCAATTTTCAAGAGTTACATTTGGCAATTCTTGAATGTTTAAAATATGAAATGACAATAACCTAATTTTCAAGAATTATATTTTAAAGCTATGCAATTTGGAACATTTTTTTTGGAATTGCTCAACTTTGAAGAGTTACAATGGAAAATTCTTCAATTTTAACGATTTGCAATTTGAAACCCTTCAATTTTAAAGATTTACAATTGAAAGCTCTTTAATTTTGAAAGATGTATATATAATCAACAATTCTTAAATTGTGATGATTTGGAAGATCAAAAGTGCAGAGTTATCAATTCTAAATCATTTAATTTAATGAAATTTGAAATCGAAATAATTAAAATGACAGAATTTTTAGTTGTGAAACATAAAACTTGAATAATTTTTTAATTGTAAATTTTTTAATTTGAAAAATCTTTAATTTTTAAGATTTATAATTCAAATTTCTACAGTTTAAAAGATTTATAATTCAAATTATTCAGTCTTAATGATTTTAACTTTAAACGTCTTCAATTGAAAAAAATTTGCATTTCAAGGTTCTGCAATTTTGAAGAGTTACAATTGAGAATTCTTGAATGTCAAAAATATGGAATTACAATTACTCAATTTTCAACGTTTGTATTTTAAAGGTATGTTCTTCAGAACATTTTTTTTTAAATATTTCAATTTTCATGTCTTACAATGGACAATTCTTCAATTTTAACGATTTGCAATTTAAAACCCTTCTATTTTGAAGATTTGCAATTCACAACTTTATAATTTTGAAAGAGGTTTGAATAATAATAATTCTTAGATTGTGTTGATTTTGAAAATCAAAAGTCAAGAATTTTCAATCTTAAATCTTCCAAATTGATGAACGTTCAAATATAAATCAACAAAATTGCAAAATATAAAACTTTTAAAAAATTCAATTGTAAATGTTTTAAATTAAGAAATATTCAATTTTGAAGGTTTGCAATTCAAATTTCTCCAAATTTTGAAGAGTTACAATTTAAAAATTCTTGAATCCTAAAAATACAGATTTGCAACTTATTCCATTATCAAGACATATATTTTAAAGAAATGTAATTTTAAACTTTTTCTTTGATAGTTTGATTTTCAAGATTCACAATTGAAAATTTTTCAATGTCAACGACTTTCAGTTTGAAATTCGTCATTTTAAAAATATTTGCAATTGAAGACTCTTCAGTATTATTATTAATATCATTAATTCTTCTATATATTTTTAACTGCTCTTTAAATCAGCCATGTAGATATTAATAGTATGAATTTAAATAAATTGGAAGACGAACTTTTGTTACCGAAAACATAGATAATAATTTTATAACTGTTATTAAATTTCATGAATAACGCGAAATTCTAGTGGAATTAATTCACGTTTATTTATCAAATGTAAATAAATTCCGAATGTATTAAGTAACAGCAAAACTCGAAATTATTGACTAAAAATGTAAACATTTTAAACATACTTGGATTATAATAAAAGAGATTTTAAAAAACGGATGAAATATTATAAAATACATTTTTTAAATGTTAGTTTTGAAATAAATCACTACGTTTCACATGAGTTTAAATCTGAGATTATAAATTTAACAAATTTCCAAACTCAAATCAGTTATAATGAGACATTTCCAAATAATTGTTTCTACTTTAAACAACTGAAAAGATTTGAAATCACTTTTTTCACCTATTACATTTTTCAACAATATAACTTCTTGTTATTTTAAGAACGGTATTAATTATAAAAAATGCAGACTTTCAATGATAATTTTGCATTTTGCAAGTTATAATAAATGCAGTCACGCCGTTTCTCGAAATACAAACAGAGTTTTCCAAAAATCATGCAATAATTATTTGTAGAGTTATTAAAATTTAAAAATATATATTTTAATGATGAGGTGTATATTTTTTATGATTTCAACGATATCGAAAACTCATTTTTTGATTATTTGCAGTTACGGACGTTTTTCATAATCACAGCAGAATAGAGGAAAGAGTGTGAAGTCTGAAATATTAAAATGATTTTTTGACTTGTTACGTTATTCGAATTGTATTCTTGCAGGGCCATCTTTTGCAAAATTCGCAAAATTTGTGAAAATTTATCATCAGAAAATGTACTAAATGTTACCTAATTCCGTAACGTTACTTCCCATATTGTGTTTCAAATTGATCAGTGATTTTAGTGCCACTTGCGCTAGCCGTGCGATAATGTCCGACAATCTGCCGATAGTGTACTTCTAATATTTCATTTGCACCATTTTTACTGAAATTGTACCGATACATTTCGGATGCCTAATACTGCTCAAATTCGATTCACGTTTCGTCTAGTAGTCTCGAAAGGTCGTTAGTAGCCGGCAGTGCCTCGCAACATCGTCTAGTTGATCTATTTTCAGTGATTAATTTCAGAGATTAGTGATTAGTTTTCGAGCAGTAGCAGCCGATAACAGGAAATACGAGATTGAAATATGAAGCTTGTTTCTAATAAGCCGTGATTTATTACGCCCTTTCTTCCTGATTTTCATGATGTTTATATTTGATAAATACTAATAGTAAGTAAATCATAATCTTAAAAAAATAGTCCTTCATCAAAATAGATGTTACTGAAAAAAATAATTATTTAATTCTTTTTTTTTTTTTTTTTTGAAGCTATGTAGCATTTGCACGTCATTTAGTCCTCTTTCAAAGTCCGTCAGAAATTTTGAAAACAGTTTTAAAATCAACAAAATGCGACGATTTTTTTCAGAAATCGAATTTTCGATTTTTTTTAAACAACGTAAAGTAAAAAAAACTGTGAAGATTAATGTTCACAAATCTGGAAAAGGTCTATAAAAATACTAATGTATAAAATCTTATTTTCATGTTTCCAAAATACGAAAACAAAAAATGAATTTCTAGAAAACCTCACGTTTTTCCATCTAAATCTAAAATTAATAATTGTACGTATTTGATTATTCAATACCAATAATTTAGTACTTGCTTCAATTAGGGGAAATGTGTCGACAGTTTTTCGTGTGCACATCTACTCATCATACATTTAAAAAATGCCTTTCCGAAAGTGAAAAGCTGTTTTTTGTCAAACAGGATAATCTATAATTATATCTACAAATTTGGTAAAAATATTATTAAAGTGAATAACTATGACAATACACAAGTGTGATGATTAAAAACCGGAGTCCTATTATGACTCTAAACATATTAGGAAGAAGACTATAATTTTCAATTGTCTATAGAGCATAAACATAAAAAACTCAAGTGAAAAAATCTTTTTACTTGTTTTCTTATATCTCTCATTGATGTACTAAATAATGGTGCCAATAATTTTCAATTCATTTATTTCTACGGGTCCAAGCATTTTCACTTTTCAAAACAAAGTATTTTTTGGTCAATCCTAATGTGATACCATGCTCTTAAATTTTACCGTTTTTTGACAAGAGTGATCCATGCCACCTGACGACGTTTACGTAAAACTTGCAAATACGTCCATGAAAAGTGTTTGATCAAAGATATATTTTATCAGCCTCAAATTTGCTTCATGGAGAGAGTCTATACATACCAATAAGGATACCCAAACGCGCAATGTTTTTCTGCGATGGAAATAATGTGAACATACTTTTATAAATTATTTAATCTTATTTGTTTAGTCAGGTACTTTTCAGTAGACGACATTTCGTCAAATTTCTAATATATATTGCACTAATGTTAAGGTTTATTGGATTAATTTTTAAACCAAATTTAAACAGAAATCAAAACTGAAATATAGAAAAACTCTCCAATGTATGTAAACATTTCGAAAATATGTTATTAACAATAAGACGCAATTGACAACTTTACATGGCAAGGAAACCCATGCGGAAAAATCTGGACTTAGCCAAAAGTGATACGTTTTTTTTTTTTGGCTAGCCCCAGGTCAGACGGTATGGTCAGCTACTAGTTAAAGGCTGATTAGCCACTGGGTATGGAGGTTGATTAGCCACTAGTTGTGAAGGGTGGTTAGCAGTGGCTGGACTCCCATTATTTTTTCAATTACTTGGAAAAAAACCATTCTTCACTATGAATGTATTCAGCTGTTCAGCGCCAAACCTGGACCAGACCAGACTGTCAAGGTGATAAGAAAAAAGTCTTGGTATGATAGTGTGAATTTCTCATTTTCTATGATTTTAAACAGCTTGTAACTTTTTCAAAATATTTCAAAAAAATAATTCTGATAGAACTCAGAACTTTTTTTGATCTTGGATAACTGATCAGCGCCAGTGCTAGGCCAGAACAGAACTCACAGACTAGGCAGTCTAGATAAAGCCAGAACTGACGCCAGCCTGCCATGAAATTTTTCCACAGGAGTATCCAATTAATATAGTGAATAAATTTTACCACGTGTAGGTTATTTTTGGTTGCAGGTAGAGTCCTCTGAAATCGGGGTAAGATATACATTTTGTTTTTCTCTCTATTTGGATTATAAGCGACTGTCATATAATTATCTACATTTACAAGTTTTCTATCAAATTTTTGTATTGTGAATATAAAAAGATTCATTTATATTTTCTTTACGTCATTATTTCAATGTTAGCGATTGCAATAAATTAATGTTTCATATGAGAAGTCGTTAACTGGAACTTTAATCTCTAAGTCTGAAAAAGTAGAAATTGTACTAATTGAATTATTAATTGTGTGTTTGACTAGTAAAATATTTATATTTTAGTTATTTTCAAACTATTTTGAGCTAGACGAAAAATTTTATTTTCTAAAACGATTCTCTTCTCATTAATGTGTAAGTTTACAATTTTATTGCATATTAAGTTTTATCGAAACGTGTATCGTGTATCGAAACCATAAAAATGTTAAAGTAATAACAAGATTACTAAAACTTTTTTATAACTGCGGAAGATATTAGTTAACATTTTCTAGTACGCATACATTTTTTAGAGATATATAGTTTTATTGTGTACTAAATTTGATCGGAAAGATCCACAGAAGCCCGACGTATATCGATCTATTTTTTATGCGCTGATCACGCATACAGCCATGAAAATACTCGCAAATTTCATTGTTAAAATACTTCGTTTATACAATTTTTTCAAGTTTTAATCATGAAAATAACATTTGCGGTTATTTTTATGGCCATATATGCATTTATGGCCATAAAAATAACCGCAAATGTTATTTTCATGATTAAAACTT
>CAKNYM010001657.1:0-25736 GCA_932195095.1 Andricus curvator | reverse complement strand
GTATGAATTCGTACGATTTTCTATACCCCTCCTCTCTAAAAAGCCTTACGTAACTAATGGATGCTCCCTGACATTGTTTAGATTTTATAGATAAACAATACTTGCAAAAGAAAAAAAATTGTATCGTCTGACGTTGAACGATCTTTTCTACTTAATAATACTATTCATTTCGTTCTAAACGTTGATTTTTCTACTTGCATTTGCATGACAGTTTTATTTTTCTTTGAATAAACGATTCTTGTGATAGAAAAGAAAAAATTGGAGAGTCTAGATCTGAACGACCTTTTCTACTTAAGAATACTGCTACTATCACTGCCGCTCTAAACTCGGGTTTTTCTACTGAGACCGGTTTAATAGGAGTTTCCAGTTTTGTGCAAAAGATGGGGCGCTGATCGCCTCTATCGATTTTCCTTAGCGTGTCGCTAAAAGCATCTATCGGTACAGTAGGACCCTGCATTACTGGCGAAAGTGCACTGTACGACAATCATTATTTATTTATTACAAATTGAAATTAATATAGTAGGCATAAATCGACATTTACACGTCGTACAAATGCGATTCATTATTACAGTTTACACATTTTATCGTTCATAAATCTGGACGTTAACAAAGATTACGAGTCTCGAGCGATAAGATCTCTTAACCACAGTCATTTCGATACAGTACTCTTCGCGCTTATTGCTCTCTCATCAATTAGCCGCAAAAAGTTGGCGTCACGTGTTCACCAAAAGGAATTACTGTTTGCTCGGAAGAAATTGTAAGTGCCTAGCTGGTTAGGTAACAAGTTACCATAAAAGGAATGATGATAAGTAAGAAATTGATTTGAATTTTTAATAATTAAATAGCAAAAGTTTCTTTGTCTAAAATTGTTGAAATTTGTATAGGTTGGCTAAATTGGGAAGTTAACTAAATTTCACTTCTGTCAATTTAAAAAATTGTTTGAGAATAACACTTACCTTGAGAGGATAATAGAATTGTTTCCCATGCTTCATACCATCTACCCTTAGGGTAAATTTAATCTCGGATGGTAAGGAAGAATATTTCGAAGGGATGGTCGGTAACGACTGAAGCCTCAAGTAAATAGTTGCGGGTCCTGCCGTGACAAATTCTGTGGTGCTAATTGAATGTGAAGTCCAAACTAGAGAATATCGATTTAGAAAATATTCACTCTACTCGCAACATGTTTATTTCAACAGCTTTTCTTGCAAGAGAAAATAAATTTAATTTAAAAAAGGATTTTCGTCAGTTAATATGACTTTTAGTGGCTGTTTTCTGTTTGTTTATCTATTAATACATATTACGAATTTTCTACATCAATTTTGTAAATTATAATTTTCAAATAAATAATATTATTTGAAGATGAAATTTATTTCAAATGTTTCTAAACATTATTGATAGGAGAGAAAATTTATGTTCGATGATTTTTCACATTAGGAAATAATTCTGTTCTTAACATTTTCCTTAATTTTTTCACACTTTCAGAGAGATGAGAAAAATGAAATTTATTTTTATTTTAAAAGATTAATTTTCAATATTGAAGATTTCAGAACATCTCGAAATAGAATCTGGAAGATTTTAGGACCACTTTTTTAATTTTGCGGGATTAGAATTTTTTAAAGCAATCTGAGGTATTTCAATAGATATTCAGAAGTTTTGAAAAGATTCGAACATAATTTAAACCTTAAGAGGATTTAAAAAAATGTATATCAAAATTCAAACTTCTGAAGATTCCGAAAAAGAAGAAACTTCAGGAAATTGGAAAGCTTTCAGAAAAATAAAAATATTTGTTAGATTCCTGAGAAAATTTCAAATAATTTTTTATTTTAAAAGAAAATTGAAAAAGATTTTAAAACATTTAGAATCATTTCCTAAAATGTCGAAAAAGAATGAAACCGATTTTAAAGCAAAATTTTGCAATTTTGCAAGATTATAACATTTTAGGAAAAATTAATTCGTGTAAGTTTAAGACATATTTAGAAACTTTTGAGAGGATTTAAAAATAATATAAAACATGAAAATATTTTCTATTCTTCTTTTAAATGTAGAATTTTGAAGATTTTGAAAAAATAAACTTGTTAAGAATTTGGAAAGGTTTCAAGGGCATAACAATTTTTTTCAACATTTCTGGGAGAATTTCAAGTTATTTTTTTTGGTGAAAAATGAATTGAAAGAGCAAAGATTTCAAAAGTTGTCCAATGATTTCCCAAAACTTCGAAAAAGAATGTAGAATATTTTGAAGAAAATTTTTTCAATTTTACAAGATTACAAAATTTTAGAAACAATTCAATTAAATTTAAATTAAGTGTTAAAGCAAATTCAAGAAGGTTGAAGGTTGAAAATTAATCTGCTTTGGTTGAGGATTCAACTAATTTGTAATAAATGCATCTTTTTGGATGAATTCTACTCTTTTTTATTTAAAAGAAAATATTTTTTAGTTTCATCTTCATCTTTCTTGGTATTTTCTGGCAGAAAATTAATCTTCTTGGTTGAAAATTGATCGGTTTTGGTTGAGGTTTTAATTATTTTTTTGAAAATTTGTCTTCTTTGGATAAATTCAACTGTTATTGATTTAAAATTAAAATCTTTTTTTATTGTAATATTCCAAAATCAATTTTTTTTTCGATTGAAGATTCACAATTTTAGATGAAAATTCATGTATTTGGTTGAAAATTAGTCTGACTTGGTTGGGGATTAAACATTAAATTATTTCGTAAAAAATTCGTCTGCTTCTTATTAACTTTTTTTTGTAGCAAAATCGTCTCTTTTGGTAAAAATATAATCTTTTTTCGATGAAAATGCATGTGTTAAAAATTCCTCTTTTTGAAGGAGTCGAACTGTTTTTCATTTAAAATAAAAAACTTTTTTGGTTGAAAATTCAACTTTTTGGTTGAAGATTAACCTTTCGTTGAAATTTTGATTTGACGTATCTGAAATCTTCAAAAATCTTTTTGAATTTTCTCAAGAATCTCAAAAAAAAACTACACTCGATGATGCTAGTGTAATAAGAAAGTACTATTGTAAATAATAATTATGGAAGTCCTCTGTTCTTTGAATGATTCATTAAAAGAAAATTCATCTATTAACTGACTTCATTTCGATCATTCTAGCATTCTAACATTTATTTTTGTACGCGCATTTATTAAGTCGAGGAAAGAAGTATTTTTAAATTGTTCCCTCGTAAAAGATATTCATAGTTGATATCATCCGATCTTGTGCTAAATTTAGATTTGAAGTAACTCTAAAACTTTTTTATGAACTCGCAAAAAATGCTGAATATTTTCTCCTTCTTTATTTGTAATATGACGAAAGAAAGGAAAACAGTGAATATAAGAATGCAGCCAATGCAATCATCAAAGAGATTTTCATATGATTTATAAGTCTTCCAACAAATCGACGTTTCTTCAATACTAAAATACTCTAATAAATTATATATAAGTGGCAACTTATGAGAGAATAGAGTGATTGGCTTTAAAATACATTGATGACTGTCATAACATTTAATAGTGCATACCATAAAATGCATAATATTCTGACATAATAGAAAGAAATGAATACTTCTCAAGGTCAAAGTCAAGTGAAATAACAATGCAACAGAAAGATTTTAATACGTCGTTACATTTTTTATGAAACAGTTTTTCACGGAATAAAAAATGTAAACCACAACAGAAGCACTTCTACTTTTTAGTGACTGTCGAGAATAGCGAACAAATGTAGCAGATGTAAATTATAGTCCCGAAACAGGTGTTTCCATAATTTTTATTTAAAAATGATTTTGAAAAAATGACAATAACTATAAAAAAATTAAAACTAACGATTGCAACAAAAAGTTTCGAAAAGGAAATTGCTGAGAAGTAATTTCTAGAAGTTTCTTAATTCTATGTAATTCATTGGGAAGTGGAACAGTAAAACTGTAAATTTTAATGCGACTAATGTAGGGTTCAGTCTCTCTATTTTTCTTTATATTCTTGAAAATTACAGTTGTAGTTATTGCTACTTCCATGACGTAAAATAAATCATATATGTGGAGAATTTCTATCGCAATAGTTGCAAAACCTGTCGAATTTAAACTAAAGCATTTTTATTGTATAAAAGTTCGTAAAGATAAAGTTAGTAATCTGTATTTATTTTTAAATAAGGCTCTAAGGATTTTAATTTTTTTTCATGTCAGAAATTTATATAACATTTTTCGCATTGTCTGTCATTTTTCATACAATAATTAATCATTTACATGCCAAAAGCTATCAAAGAAAAGAACTTCTATCTTTAGGATTTAAAAATTCAAACAGGGATCACTTTTTCTATAGCAATACTGTTTATTTTATTTCATATTGTCTTTTTAATACTCTGGTGATCAATTTGTATTTAAAAATAAACGTAAACACATTGGTAACAATTTTTTGTATCAATAAAAATGGAATATATCGTAAAATTTAATGCACTTTTTACAATCGTAAAAAATATACTTTCATTCGGAAAGCGTTAAAAACAAGAAGAATTTTCCATGTTTCGAGAAATTTTCATACTATTTTATTACAAGTGCATCTATTCATTTGTACTTACAACGAACGAGTTTCTATTTCTTTTTCGTGTAGTAATTTTATCTTCACTTTTTACCTGTCAGATTGGTTTTTCAGGTCCTTTTCTTACAAATTCATTTTGAACTTCAGTTATGTTCGCTTTATGGGTTAAAAATTAATTTGTTTGGTTGGAAATGTATCTTTTTTGGTCAAAACTTCACTTTTTTCATTGAACATTCAACTATTTTGTTGAAAATTAGTTTTTTTTCTGAAAATTAATTTTTTCTCCTGCAAATTTAACTATTTAATTTTTTTAACTGATCTTTTCAAGTTGAAAATTAAATATTTTATGGAAAATTCATTTTTTTGTTTGGAAATACAAGCTATTCGGTTGGAAATTCAAGTATTTCATTGAATGTTCTACTTTTTTTGTAGAAAAGTATTCTTCTTGGTTGAAAATTCATCTTTTTGGTTGAAAATTAATTTTTTCAGCTGAAAATTTAACTATTCCATTCTTGGTTAAAAAATAATCTTTTTAGTTTAAAATACTAAATATTTGATTGAAAACTCAAGTATTTTGTTTTGAAATAATATTGCACAGAAAAACCCTGGGGATTCCATTTTTTTTTTAGATCAATTTCTTACAAACTCATTTTGAACTTCAATTCTGTTTTTTCTCTTGTTCGAAAATTCATCTGTTTTGTTAAAAATTCATCTTTTAGGTCGAAACTTCACTTTTTTCGGCGAAAATTTAATTATTGCGTTGAAAATTATTTTTTTGTACCGAAAAATTAACTATTCCATTCTTGGTTGAAAATTGATCTTAGTTGAAAATTCATGTTTTTCGTTACAAATTTATTCATCTTTTTGGTAGAAAATTCAACTATTTTATGGAAAATTCATTTTTTAGTTTGGAAACAAATTTTTTTAATTGACAATGTAACTAATTCATTTTTGTCGAATGTTGATCCTGTTTAGTTGAAAATTCGTCAATTCAGTTGAAAATCAAGTATTTTGTTGGGAACTCGACTTTTTTTGTAGAAAATTAATCCGTTTGGTTCAAAATTAATTTTTCGGTTGAAAATATAGCTATTTTTAAATATGAGTATTTGAATTTAAAATGCATGTAAAATATAAACTTATCTGATTTGAAAATATTGCAAGATTATAAGTTTAACATTTCAGGAAAAAATATTTTAGACGTGGATCAAACTTTTTATCTAAGGATAATTAAGATATTGGCTTTCATGAAATTGGAAGCCAATTTATTTTAAAATAATTTAAAATATGTACAAATTTCTGAGATTTAAAAGTACTTCAAAACTGAAGTTTTTGCAGAGGAAATTTTTTTTCTGGAATAGAACTGTCAGCGTAAGATTGAGAATTTATAAAAATTATGTACCCTGAAAAAGACGAAGAATTTGGAAATAAAAATTCTGTACCGAACTTGGTATAATAAATTGAACTGCAAATTTTTCTAGAAAATTCCATCAAATGATAAAAAAATATTAAAATAATCAGAATTTACACTATAAAAGCTTCTAGTAAATTAAAAAAACAGCTATAGAATTCAAAATTATCGTTCATAGGTTATTTCATTTGTGCAAATATAATGTGCATGTCCATAGGATTTTATTCCAGGAAGAAGACAAATGAAGTAACTACATATTGTTTATTATTTTATGTATTTTTCGATCCACATAGTTATCAAAAGATTAGTTCGGCTCACCGACCTTCGGTGAACCTATATAATAGTTTATTATTTTTAAAAATTGTATGCTATTATTTTGCTATTTAAAAAAATTGGCCACTATTGACACTATTTTTGATCTCCTAAGTGAGACTATTATAATGCATTTCACTATTTAAATCAATGAAATAGTACTGACTTAATTACTCAAATATTTACTAATTCAAATTCAGAGACTACGTGAGCAATTTATGTAAGAGGATCAATGTGTGCAATGTGTATCAGTGTATGTTCTCATGTGGAAAATGAAGAAAAATATATATCTTTAAAGTTCTTATTATTGTACTCGCCACCTATATTTAAGTTATTAGCATCCAATGTGCGTGAGAACACATACAATGCGAATAGAAGGAGGAACAACCGGTAGGGATAATTACCAAGTTCGCTGAACACGAAGCAGATCGGCAAAATGCTGGTGTTATCGGGCAGGTTGCAGGTCGCAGGTATATAGGTGCAGGTACCACCGAACAAGAGGGAAAGGGAATAGGTTTCTGCGGAATGTCTTGCCTGCGATCGAGGTCGCAACAGAACGGCAGGTTACATGCATATGTATATATAATATATACGTATATACTTATGTTCAGCCTTAGCTGCCTGATCCAACGACTTTCCGCTAATTTTTATCGGGGAACATAATACCTTTCTTGAACAAAATTCCCCTCTGTGGGAATTTTTCTACCATTCTTACACCCCTTTTCTTCCTTTGAAATCCAAAAGGTTAAAGTTATAATTCTTCCCACTTTTGAGTACCTTCTTTGTCAGACAAACCTATATAATCTAAATACATTTTTGGATAGAAGAGTTCCCTAAAAACAATTAATGAAATTAATAGCGAAGTTTGGATAAGATTAACCTTAGGAAACCATCATCTTCTAAAGCAGCTCTTATCAGCAGGGTTTATTTCCCTCGGAAAATCTTACCTTATTTCAGATATCATCGAAAACTTTTTCGAAGGATCTTGCGAAGCTCAGCCATAAAATTCGCTGAATTTCATAATCAAGATCGTAAAGAATAAAGCCTGGGACTTTGCTGAGCTGAAGAAACCGGACCACCCAAGCGAGGTATCTCCTTTTCACCCGCAGTAATCTCAGACCCCTCTCTGCTCCTCTCCCGAGTTGCACCAAGCTTTTGAAAATACTGATTTTGCTACTTCAATGTGAACGGAAATCTATGAAAAAATTCGATAGATGTTGTGAGTTCCCGTCTTTTATGTTGACTAGTGATAGTTTGGTAAATGGTTTTGAAAAACTAGATGTTGGTTTATACTAATGTGTCACGAATTTACATCTGATGATGAGTTCGATTAAAGTCAATGAAAAACAAAAATCTTTGTTGATAGGGTAGTTAGGATTGTTCCAAAGGAATTCGAACATTAGTAACATTATTAGCTGTGAAAAATATCGTGCCTCGTAATAATTGTTAGTGTAGTTATAAAACCAAATCGTTAATTGATTAGCACAGTAAACTTCAGCAATGGTGAAACCATCTTCAGCAGTAGCACAGCAATCTTCAGCAAACGGATATTGATCAGATAAGCTGCTAAAAGGATCAACCAGACATAAAAATATACGTTAGTTTCGGAATTATGCTTGATCTACAAGCAATTTTTTCTTCATTGATAATTTCAAAAGAAGGTATCGTTTGTTAGTTAGCACCACAATCGTTCAGATTGCCCTACAATTTTTTCAGCATTGTCACAACAATATTCAGCCATAGCAGGTTCTTCGAACTAAGTTGCAATGTATTTTACTCTACAATATTGATATTGACATGCAATCAGTACCGATAGGATCAACAGATTTGGAATGTGGATGAATACGAACATCGAAAGATGTGACAATATCATCCTCAACAACAATATCCTTTACCAATAGTTAATAAATTTCTTGCAAGACCAAAATCTTACGACTCAATTGTTTAGATGTTGTCCAACAATCATTCATAACATTCTAAAACAAATGTAACACCCATAACTCAGGCACTAAAACTCCAATAGTTAAGTGTTAGGAAGTTGTTTCCGAAACAATAAACGAAAACTACCATCCGAATTTGATTATCGCATGTTGGGATGTCGGCTAAGCAAAACTCTTACAATATAAAAACAGCAAACATGCTCAATTTTATATGGAGGTCCACAATCCATAACCATACCAAATGCTGAAAAGGCTGGTCCACCTTAGCGCAGCTGCGAGTCAAATCGCCCATCTTCCTTTCTTTTTCTTCTCCACAGCCTTAAATCCCCCCTCTCTCTCTTTTCCTTTCGTCCACGCAGCTTCCTTCATTCCTCTCATAGGAACGCACACAGCCCTAAAAAACACACCAGCAAAGCGCGGCCATCGATTTCTGTTCAAGGTGACTGCGCCTGCGCAAATTTCCCTCCCCACATATCCCCTTCGTCCTTTCACTGGTTAGGTCGTGCGCCTGAACGGTTTCCACACGCAGCAGGAGCAGTCTGCGCAGGAGTGTTGAAACTCACATCTACACCTTCAAAGTCGAAGTGCACTACCGTTGGAGTTGGAGATATGTCCACACATTGATGCTCACACTCATATACAGTAGGGCCAACCTCGGAGACCCCAGCTGAAACTCTCGCCACTTATTTAATCCAGGCTCCCCCCACCACCGATATAGTAATCCCACCCCCGTGCTGGCATCCCATTATCTGGCCATCTTTATTCAGCCCCCGCTGCTTCCCCTGGGTTCGGTGGTGAAGAACCCCAGGTTTGGTGAGGAGGAAAGTGTGAGGAGTGAGGGAGGGGAAATGGAAGAGGTAAAGCGGGACGGGTAGGTGGTTTTATGAGCGCGCACAAATCTCCTCATCAGGCTCCCGCAGGATCCGTGCCCACCTCCTACGCGGATCCCCGACAACGGGGGCTGGAAATTGCAGAGGGTGGTTTCCAACCTCACCCCTTGCCACCCCCTCGACAGCCACCATCACTCCCTGGTCCCTCCGCGACGGACCGGCCGGCACACAAATGAGGCAGCTTGATTCCAATTATTCAGTAAATTAAATACAGACCCCTTTACGGCTATACCTCTGCGTCGGGTCCGAAGTTATTGTTCGAGGGTGGCTTCGATGGGAAAGGGTTAAAACCGCACTTTGCCATTGTATCGCACTGCCTCGGGAACTCCGAGGGCTGAGCGTTATCTGCGCTTCATTCCGGTTGGGGTGAATTTCGGATAGAGGGATTCGTTGAGGGACATTTACACTAATGACGCCGGCTCCCTACAGATTCCGAATGTAATTTTCTGTGGAAAAATTGCGCTCGTTACTCGGGAGAAGGATATGGGAGGTAATGGATGGACAAAAGTGCTGAAAGTTTTGGGATGGGGTTGATGTGTTCTGGAGAATTGCTGGATAAAGAATATATTTATTAGATATTAGTTTTCGAAGTAAGTTGGTTTGAACAATAATTTTTGGAGAACTTCTTGTTTTTTTAGGACAATTAGAATTTGGAATGTATATACTCAACAATTTTCAGCTCTGACACATTTATGATCCATCAACCTTCATCAATTTCTTCAGAGAAACATTACATGTTGGCTACAACTATAATAATTCTTAATTATTGGTAGAATAATCATTATCTTCTGCAGTACTATATATTAGTGCTCTTTAAGGATATGACAAATGGGAAAAAATCGTTTGATGATTATCAGAAGAATCTTCAACCATAACACAATAATATTCAGCAATAGTCAGAACAATCTTCAACAATGGTATAAGTAATATTATTGTGCTTAGGGATTTGACAAAAGGAACAATATTGATTCAATCTTAGAACCTTATACGCTTCTAAAGAAATTCTTGACTGAAAAACATCATCAGGGTATTATAAACAAAAATCGATAAGTGGACAGAATAAGAGTTTTTATCAATAACGCAACGATGTTCATGATTGTTGAAAAAGTCTGCAGTATTGACTTTAGACATCTTTAGTATCGAGGATGTGTAATATTTAATAGTTTAGACAAACTTTTCTGTAGCAATCTTTTTTCAGAATGTAAATGCCAACAGCTATAACAGAAACACAACAACCTTTTGAAAACGTACAATAATGTCTTTGGTAATAGAAAAACGTTTACGAATTTTGAGAACATGATTCTATAATTAAATAATTCAAGTTCACTGCCTTACTATTATATCAACACCAGTAATGACCATGGTCTTGACACTATAAACTTCCGCACATATCTAAATTACCGAATAATGTGGAACACTAAAATAAACACAACAGCAATTCTAAGTATGACTATCATAATTATTTGACTCTGCTTCAACCAGATTATGTTATCGACTCTCTCGGAAGTTTATGAACAACTTAGGAATGAATCTCAATAGAGGTCATCGCTAAAACATCCATAGCTTTTCTTTAGCGCTTCATAACGAGCGTCGAAATGGGATCAGCCATTAAAAAGTCATTAACGGTTTACTTGTACAAGGAACAATTTGTCACCCGGAATAAGCATTTCTCGAGGCATTTCTTTCTCTTTCCGTACAATTACACGCAAGCTCCATAGATAGATCAGTAGCTTTAATTCTTATTTTCTTTGGAGACTGCGCGTTTTGCCCTTTACGACCGCGTATCTTCCTCCTATATCCTAAGGTTAGAGAGACGAGTTGAGTTTCCTCCCCTGTCGTCTCTTCCTCCTTCCGGTTCTGTCTTCCTCGCACTCGCTCTCACTATTTCAGAGAACATAAATGTTCTAAAGCTCCCCTTCCGTTCTCCTTTTTTTTTGCTTTTCCTTCTGCGGTATCTCCCATCACTTCTTTTCAGCGTTCAGATTGGGGTCTTTCCTCTCAACCGGAAGATGAATAAGACTGTATCTATAATCAGTGGAAGCAACTTATTTTGGGGTTGTTAATTTGACAGTGCTATTTGTCACATTTATTTGATTTATGTTGACTAAACTCGATACTTAAATTATATTAATTACAGTTTTTTAGGAATGGTTTAAAGTTATTGACTATCGCTTGATTGAGATAAGTTGGAGTTTGTTTCACCGGAGAGATTAGTAATGAACGAATTTCATCAACCATAGTGTCTATAAAGTCAATGACCTAGGTCTCAAAAGTTCCGCTTTTACAGAAACATTTTATAACAGGCTATATAAGAAACATCTCTGCGCAGAGTACTGAAATCAATAATTAGCATTCAAATAGAGTGTAAATCATCCTCTAGATTGACCCTCTAGGCTGAGTTTCTTGACATGGATCACTTAAACGCATCATTCCAGCCACTAAAAGCTCTTATCTTTATCACTGTCAGCAGTATTGGAATAGTGACATTTGAAAATGGAATATCATACATGACTCATTCAAGTCGATAACAGCATCGATGTTTCGGCGCTTGGTCTTATCGACGAGTTTGTACGTTTTCCTGTCGGCATATGGGAGTGGAAAGAGCCACTCCTATAAAGATACACGAGACTCGTGGGCGAGTAACATTGGTTCTCGTTCCACCACTTTTACAGCCCTGAAATACGTGAAGTCACTTTCACAAAGACAGAATTCCAGTACATGTTTATATCTCCATAAGTGCTGCTTGCATTCCTCCAGTCGGCGTATAATGCCATATCCTTAAGGGCATCTGAGAGAGGATAGTCCCTAGATTGGAGGCAACAGGATGCAGATAATCCGACTGTTTACCGTCGTTGATCGGGAGGAAGAAGAAGGTGCAGGACTCAGAAGAAGATGCAGGACTCAGAAGACGATACCGGACTCAGAAGAAGATTCAGGATTCAGAAGGAGGAAAAAGAAGCAGTAGGAATTAAATCTGAGTTACGTTCTTCGAGACTATATATATTTTTAAGAGAAACCAGCCGGACTTTGCCACTCCTCGTGCGCACATAATGACCTTTAAGCACTCCTTATCCTTGCGCGCTTTAAGAACCTAAGAAAGTTCTCTCTGCGAGCCGGAAACGCCACGGATTATAAATTTCTTCGCTGAACCCGCCCCCTGGATTTCCTCGGGCTGAGTTTGCTTGTCCGTGAATCCCTTCGAAGGGAACAAGAGGAAGATGGAATCACGTGTTTACAATTATTTTGTTTACCGCCCCCGACCTGGGGCGTATCGCAGTTACTGAGAACCCCAACCACCATTTTTGATCTCTCCCCTGGAGGCGATTAGATGATCTCTGTGTTTAAGATTCTGAAATGAGGAGCTTATATTCATTGCAGATTTTTAAGACTTTATTATTAAAGATTCTCTGTTTAGATTTCTTCAAGGCACTAATTGCATTTTGTACAAAATTTTGCATTCTATATTTATCACAATATCTCCTACCCTACAAAAACAATGAATAAGTAAAATTATTTCTCCATAAGTTTTTGTATAAATAATTAGATATTCTTAGATTATGTGTGTATATTAACTGTTACTAGGAACGCAGGAGATTATAGCAATTTCATGGCATTATAAAATAAGGAAGTGCCAACGAATGTCACGAAAACTGAGAAATTATTACATCCACTTCCCGTGCAAGCTGTCATTTTATTACTCCCTAGGGACTTGATTACTATGTCGACTTTTTATGGAAGAATACAAAGGGAACTCAAATTATGTTTATGTATCGCAAATGACTCTTACATTTAACAAGCCACTTCGCAGTTCCTCGAAATGTCATTCAAGTATAGTTACTTTTCAAGAAGTAAAATTACACAAAATCATTAGCATTCGTGTCTAGATGTCGTCCAATCATTTTTTAGTTGGATCGACGATATGTAAATAATTAAAGAAACCCCATTTTCAAGACAAGACCCATTAATGCCCGATTATAATTTAACATCCTTTATTCAAAATAGAAATACTAGTCAGGGCCTTGTCAGCGCCTCTTTTCAAATGGGTAGTGAGGCAATTTCTGCAAGGAAATTTGTTTTTATTATTGCACCAATATTTGATCCTCAAGACCGAATGTTTTCCAATTTCCACGTCTGGAGTACTCGAATGTGCTTTCTACAGGTCGACCCGGCAATGCCACGTCCCGGTTGGACGTTTTCATACTTTTATCGTCGTCGAGCTTGGATTTTTCGAATATTCCATCAACGTACGGAAGTCGTATATTACCGACCGAGAATGTACGCGTCGAAGCGCCGAGCGTGCTTCGCATGCTACCGATTACTTTTTACCCCCATTGCCCTTTCCTCTACCAACCCCTGAGCCTCACCCCTTCGCGAGGCTGAAACGAGCAAAGAGGCCCCTTCGAGTCTGTACAACCCCTTTTCTGGGTTCCTCCTACGTTTCTACGAACCCAGCCCCGCGTCTTCGTATCTTGACTTTAGTACCGGATCAACGCGCCGATAATTGTGGAGAACCTCCGCCAATTTCAGGGTGAAACGTACCCCACGTGATTGCCCATTTAAGAGGAAGGAAGATTGGCTATTTAAGCACTCGATATATATACGATCTCTAGTAGAAAAGGAATCAAATCTCCACTTTTAGATGGCGAATTTTAGTTCTCTTTGAGCTCTTAGGTAACATTTTAGTTTCTAAGGAGATCAAAAAGACTCAGGAGTTAACATTTTCAATTGTGTCTGAGCAATACTTTATTTGATGAAATTAGTGTATTTTGGGTACCAAAAATTCATAGAACATTTAGAGAACTGTTTTTTGGAAGCAGAAGGCGTTTTGTGACCTATAACGTGTGATGAGTTTGTGAAGCTCTTCACCTGGGGTGATTGCTAGAGAGATTGATCAGCGACTTGTGTCGGAGCGGTGGTATATACCGGGCCTACCCTGTGCAGACTATTCAAAAATCCAACTCTAATAGAAATTCCTTTGATATGTTGGGCTGTAACCATCTTCAGCCTAAAAGAAAAATGAGCTTCCTAATTTTTTTCTTATGATAAAACAGAGCGTTCGGTTGCTAAATATAATCTATATAATTATAGCTATATAATTATCAGTAATCTGTGAATAATTTATTTACTATGTGAGAGTATAGTGTAATAATTAGTTTAATACACAAAAAAATAAAATATGGGCGCTTGTTTGTGTTCCCATCTGAGGGCTAGTCGGAATAGCCCACATATGTATGAAGAATTGTCAAAATTTTAATATAGCTATAAGACGTATTAGTAGATTTTAATTAGAGTGTGAAATTTTTATTACTGCTGTTAGTTTATTATTTTCTATAAATGGGACGCCCAGCTGGGGCCCAGCCAGAGCTGCCCAACTAAGTATAAAAAATTGTCAATATTTTACGATATTTAAAGATTTAATATCACAATATGTATACATATTGTGGTATTGAATCTTTAAGAAGATTTTTATTAGAATATTACATTACCAATACTATTATTTTTATAAATAATTTTTTGTAAATAGAATGCCTAGCTGAGCCAAGTTGGTGCCCAGTTACAAAATGGCCTGAATTAGGCACATTTCTACACATTTTTCTATAGATTTTACAGAAAATATTATATGATTTGAGAACATTGAAAATGACTTAAAGAAGTTATAATAACAGCGAGAAAATTCTACTAAATTTAAAATGAATGTCACCATTTTTTTGTGTCATTATTTTTTTAAAGAAATTTTTCAATATTAGATAAATTTTCGAAAATTTTTTTTAAGTTTTAAAATCTTTTTAATTACTTCAAAATTTCTGGAATCCCTTGATATCTTTTCATCTGAATCGAATTATTCCTACAATTTTGAATGATATTACAAAATTAAAAAATTGCTTTTAAAATCTTCCAGATTTTTGTTTCAAAATTTTGGAAATCATTTCAAATAATCTTTTAAAACTAATTTTTCGACATAAGAAATAGCTTAAAATTTTCCCAGAAATCTTAAGAAAATTTTGTTATTATCTTGAAACCTTTCAAAATCCTTCAAAAGTTTCAAAATTATATTTCCAAATCTTTAAAAATCTACATAATGACTTAAATCTTTTGAAATCTTAAATTATTTTTGAAATTTTTTCAAAATTTCTGAATAACTTTCTGAATTATTCAAATACCTTCTACAATTTTGGAAAAATCTTTAAAAATTTACAAAATAATACCTTGAAATCTTTCAGATACTTTTTTGACACTTTCGACAATCTCTTCAAATGGTTTCAAAATTTTCTTTAAAAATCTTATCGGTGCATTCTTTTTCGAAATTTTAGGAGATCATTTGAAATGTTTCAAAATCTTTTTCAATTTCTTCTCAAATTTAATTTTCCAAAGTACAAAATCAGTTGAAATTTGCTCAGGAATCTCAAGAATTTTTTTTATTCTCTTGAAACCTTTTAAAATTCTTAAAAAGCTTTTCTAGTAGATCTTTCTGGTAGATCATGTATCAAAAGATAAATAAAGTAAAAGCTTTTTTATATGTTAGCTAATAGGTCAAAAATGTTTTTTTTATTCAATATATAAAATAAGGTACCGCAAACTTTCTTTTTACAAGAATTTATCGATTTTTCAATTTTTTCTTCAAAATCTTTTTTAATTGTAGGACAAACATGCCTTAATTGTTTTCCGATAGAAGAAATTGCGGTCAATATAGTAAGTAATATTTCCTAAAAGTTTCATAAATATACAAAACTTTTAGGGATGAACTGGCATATGTTTGCCAAAAGAAAGAAAATTTCCAAATCAAGGTTTTATAAAATATATAAAAAACGATTTTATGATGCACCCTTAGCTGCATATATAGCGTCGATCGTCGAATGGTTCGAGAGTTGGCATTTAATTTCCAAAATTATTTTAAACATTAAAAAAAAATAATTTACTTTTGCTCATTAATAAAATCATTTCCAAACATTTTCCTCAATCTGCAATGATTTTGGTTCTACAATAGATTAAACTTAAATCTGACACAGAAAAAACTGAGGTTTCTATTAAAACCAATTTTTAGTTCCTAAGGAGCCGCTACGGAAAGGAATCCCTCTTGCTGAAAAGGAACCCAAAACGATGAATTTGTTCCAAAGGAGGCCCAATATCGAATCAATTTTTCTCAACTTTTCCAAAGGAACCCAAATTGAATAGAGACTCAGGGTTCACAAAAGTTGTGGTTTAAATAAAAGTTGATATCTTTTAGAACTTGAACTCCAATAGAAACTCGTGGAGACCCGAAAGGGTTCCTTTGGAGAAAACTTGAATCAGGCTTTACCGACAAATTTTGTAAATCCCTAACTTACCAACCCCACTTCGCAACCGGTTGGTTCGTGAACGCGCCTTCATGTTGTTCTATTCAAGTGTCTCTAAAGGAACCCTCTTGGGTCTCCACAGGTTTCTATTGAAGTTAAAGTTCTAAAAGACACCAATTTTTATCCAAGCCGTAACTTTAGTGAACCAACAGTTTTTTCTGTGCAAAAACTTTCAAATTCTCTCACTGAAGTTTAATTTCGACCTCATAAAATTCACCAAAGCTGCTGAAAATTTTAAATGCACCTAAAATTTGAAATTCCTCGAACGTTTTCGTTCTCCGGTAGCTATTTTCGATTTGAATCACGTAGAGGAGTCAGTAGTCCTTTAGGTATTCAAGGCGAATGCAGTTCGAGGAAATTGATGTTGTGAATATCCCGAAGAAAAGAGATCACGTTAAGGAGAAGGGGGTTGGATGGGGGTGTAGTGGTAGTCGTTGGGGATGTGAAAGAAAGATGTGAGGCGCCACCTAGCTTCGAGGCGCCATTATGGGTTTCGATTTATAGCATCATGTGAATGGACGATCGCTTTTCTGGTTGAAGAGTGTCCCCAAACGACGGTGATTAGACTCACTTGCGATTGGCTTGTGGCCAGAAGGAATTCTTATCTGTCTCTACCGAAATAGTCCCTTGGGAATTTCAGCTGCCCTTTTTATCACAAGGGTCCTTAAACATTTTCAAAATGACCCAGTTAATAACAAATTCAACATTATTTTACCTCTCTTTTATGGTGCCAATAAATATGGCTGGTTTGTCAAATGTCATTTTTCCCATATTTTGATATTGTAGTATAAACTCAGGATTGCTACAAGTCAGGAAATTATCGATAAACTGATGTTGAAGTTAATTTTATTATTTTGTTAAAAATTCAACAATTTTCTTCAAAAGTCATACCTTTTTAATGGAAATTCAACTGCTTGGTTGAAAATTCGCCTTTTTGGATTGAAAATTCCTATATTTTCGTTTAAAATAGAAATATTTTTTGGTTGACATATCAACCATTACATTCTTCGTTGAAAATTCATCTTTTTTGGTTGAAAATTCAAGTATTTAGTTGAAAGAAAAACTGCTTCGTTAGAAATTCATTTTTCTGGTTGATGATTCATCACTTTGGTTGAAAAAATTTTTTTTTCTCAAATATTGAACTATTTTGTTAAAAATGATTTTTTGCAGTGAAAACTATTTTTTTTCTAATTGATGATTCAACTATTCCATGCTTGGTTGAAAATTTATCTTCCTAAGTGAAAATTCAACTATTTGGTACACAATTTCTGTATTTTGTTTAAAATTCTTCTTTTTTCGTAGAATTTTTGGTAAAATAGAAAAATCTTCTTGGTCACTAATTCCTATTTTTAGTTGAAAATTCATTTCATTAGTTGCAAATTTAACTTTTATGTTGAAAATTTATTTATTCCGTTAAATATTAGTTTTTTTCAAAATTAAAAATTTATTTTTCAAACTGAAAATTTAACTATTACATCTTTTGTCGACTTATCTTTTTTAATGTAAATTTAATCTTCTTGGTCGAAAATTCATCTCTTCAGTTGAAAAAACTATTTCGTTAAGAATATATTTTATGTGGTTAAAATTTTTTTTTTTTTGTAGAAAATTGGGTTGGAAATTCATCTATCTTGTTGAAAATTCGTTTTCTCTTTGGTTGAAAATTTATTTTTTCAAATGAAAATTCAACTTTTTAGTTGAAAATTTATGTATTCAGTAAAAAATTCATGTATTTTGTTGAAAATTTTTCTTTATTTGGTGACAATGAATCTTTTGTGGGAATGTTATCTTTTTTGGTAGAAATTTATGCTTATTGGTGGAGAATTCATCTGTTTAACTGGAAATTTAACTATTCCGTTGAAAATTAATTTTTTTTATTGAAAATTTAACTATTCTAATTAATGTTGAAAATTTATCTGTTCTAAGTGAAAATACAAATATTTTCTTGAAAATTCGTTTTCTTTGGTAGTGAACTAATCTCATTAGTTAAAATTTGTTTCTTTCTGGTTGAAAGTTAATTTCTTTGTTTAAAAATTTAACTATATTGTTGAGAATTTGTTTCCTTTTGGTTGTAAATGTATTTTTTTAAATTAAAAATTGAACTATTCTATTTTTGGTTGAACATTTATATTTTTTAGTTGAGAATTCATATAATTTGTTGGAAATTTGACTTTTTTGGTAGAAAATTTACTTCTTGTTTAAAAAATCAACTATTTCGTTGAACATTTATTTTATATGGTTAATATTTGTTTTTTTTCTGAAAATTCAACTACTTTGTCGAAAAATCGTTTTGTTATTGAAAATTTATTTCTCCAAATGAAAATTGAACGATTCTATTTTTGCTTGAAAATTTATATTTTCTATTTGAAAATTCTTGTTAAAAATTAAATTATTTTGGTAGAAAACTCATATTTTTGTCTTGAAAATTTAACATTTTGTATTAATTTGAAAACTATTTTTTCTTTAGTTGAAGATTCAACTAATTTGTTGAAAATTCGTATTTTTTGGTTAAATTCAACTGCGTTTTTGGTTGAAAATGGAAATATGAACTATTTCACTTTTCATTGAAAATTCATTCTCTTTAATCGAAGACCCATCAATTTTGTTGAAAACTGTTTGAACTGAAAATTCAATTCTCCCTTTTTTGGTTCAAAATTTATCTTTTGAGTTGAAAACTTTACTATTTGGTTGAAAATTCCTGCATTTTACATATATCGTTCGTAATTTGAGGATGAATCCTGATAAAATTCTTTGATAAATTTTTATCATAAATTGTTTGAATTAAAATGTTGATCTACCTTCAAGAAATATTAAGAACGGTCGGAAAAAACGAAAAATTAGAAAGACAGGGAATTTCGAAATTAAGATTTTGTAGCAACCCTGAAACTGGAAAAATTGTGGGTCAAAAATGTAACAAAGTTATTTTTTTTAAATTTGAATACATTTAGTCTGAAAATGGATCAACAGGACTTTTCACCAAAAAAGTTTGAAAATGATATTGTTATAAATCATGAAATATTTCAATTAAAATAGATGATGACTTGAGTTGTTAAATTGCATAAAAATATTATTGTCAGTTCGATGAGTACATGGTTAAAAAATTTAATTTTTTCAATTCCTATGTAATTCTCAGGTTGTAAATCTATATTTCTCTTTAAACGATAATAAATTCTTATGAGTCAATAACATATTATGTCAGAAAAAATAATTTATTATTCATTTAGTAGTGGATTTAGGATGTAAAAATATAGCAGAAAAAATATTCTAGGTAGGGCAGGTTCTCGTGATATACTCCTACTACGTTATATATTACTTTCCGTCGGATGGCGAGTGGGTGCAGTCTCTACAGATAGGGCTCATGTTATCAATAAATCGATATTCATTCCTCCATTTTTCGCAGAAAACATTAAGCCGAGAAGGATTACGTCTAAACTCACGTAGTGGAACACGTTTTACTTCGATAAATTGATTTTACATAAATGAAAAAGGAATTCAAGATAAATGATCATTTTTATCGAATCTACAAACTAAATTATCTTCTTGGTTGACTATTGAAAAGCAGATTATTTAAAAAATAATTAATCAATATTATTTCATAAAAAAGGTAAAAATGAATGTTTACCAATTATGTTACCTATATTTTCTACAACACTAAACTATATACAATAATTGTGAAGTATACTCGAAAACGTACAATTTATTTAATGAAAAATAGTCTTAAATATTGTTGCATATGATTTTTGTTGTTATCCATAAAATATTTGGTTCGATCGATTTTTTTTAACTCATATATTTTTTATTGTCACTGGTATGTACAATAAAATTAAGGAGTTGCAATAGGAAATTGTAGGAAATGCAACATTATATTATTTAAATTAGTTTTTAAGGTTTTATTAAAATGCAATTAGAAAAGTTATAATAGAGTCATAATCTTCAATGCGTGATATTTTATATTTCGTGTTTATTATTACTGCTACAAGAAAACCAACATTTAAGCATTAAGTATTAAGCATTTTTATAGCCTATTAGACTTGAGTAAAATCGTTTGCCTTTATAATGTTTCAAACATTTCAGTTTAGTTTATTATGTATTATTCTTCTTTATTGCATCACTAGAATGTAAGAAATTTGTTATTTTGTAAAATATGTAAAAGATTTTTTAACCAAGGTAATTAAATATAATATTGAAAAATATGTAAAAACTGAAGAGCTTTAATTTCAAAATATTTCAAATCTTCTAATTGGAAATCTTCAGATTCAAAGACATCGAATTCGAAAAAACATAATTATAAATTTTCTAATTTCAAAATTCAGAATTTAAAAGTGATTCAAAAGATCCTAGACCTTATTAGAGTTAATCGGAGACGTAATATATGTTTTTTCAAAAAATTTAAAAAAGTGTACATAAAATGTAGAATAATTAAATTTGCATGAAGTTAAAATAAAATTCTAATCTTAAACTGTGTCACATTTTGCATTTTGTGTTTACTAGGACCATTACATGAAAAGTAACATTTGATCATAAAAAAATTTTATAGGCAGTTGAACTTGATGCAGTAATTTGATCTCGTAATAGTTTCATACATTTCAGTTAAGTTCACTTCGCAAATAATAAATCTTTCTTTAACTCAATATAGACGAGACTTGTTTATTTTTAGCTTATGATGAATGTTTATAATAAATCTGAATAATGAAATGCGGTAAAATATAGTTTTTTATAAATTGAGCAGATATAATTCAAATCAATGAATGGATTATTGAATTCAATCGAACAATTTCTTAAACCTTCTAAATAACTTTTAAAATAAGTAGAATTTTTCTTAAAGTTCTAAAATTCTGCAAAATTAAAACAATCGCCTCAAGATCTTCCAGATGATATTTCAATCATTTATGAAATATTTTTATATATTCTCTCAAAATTAATTTTTAAATAAAAAATCAATTTAATTTTTCCAACGAATCTTAAGAAAATTTTTTACTCTTTAGAAACCTTTCAAAATTCTTCTTTTTTATAAAAATCTACAATTTGTTAAAAATATTTTGAAATCTTTTCAAGTTTTAACTTAATTTTTCAATATTTTTAATTCTTCTACCCCTTGTAAATACCTTTTAAAATAAGTCCAATTTTTTTTTAATTTTTAATTCAGCAAAAATAAAACAATCGCCTTAAAATCTTTCAGATTCTTTTTTGATTATTTCGATTTTTTTTTTTAATATTTTCTTTCAATTATTTTTTTTAATTGAGAAATCATTTTAAATTCTTCCAGAATTCTTAAGAAAATTTGTTCATATTCTTGAAACCTTTAAAAATTCTTGAGAAGATTTTTTTTAACCTTAAAAAATGTACAATTTGTTTAAACAAATTTGAAATCTTCTCCAAATTCAAATAATTTTTTAATCTTTTCCAAACTTTTAAACCTTTTTTAAAATAAATCGAATTTTTCCTAAACTTCTAAAATTCTGCAAAATTAAAGCAATCGCCTTAAGATTAAAATGAGTAAAATTTTTCTTAATAATTTTCTAATACAAAATAAAAATTTCGAATAATTATTTACTTTTCAGGTTTTTTGGCGATTTGTTTTTGAGGATATGTAAATATAATTTTTGTAAGATTCTTGAGAAAATTCAAAAGTTTCATCTTTTAATTTTTAATCTTGTTTTTTTACGATCAAAAGAAAATCTACTTGTTCTACCTGAAAATTATTAATAAAAAATGTGTAGATTCTTTTTAGGTGAACAACGTTTGTTTATTAATTTTTTTTCGTACCTTGTGTCGTTTTCCAAAAAATTTATTGTTTTCACCTTTAATGTTATTTTTTACGATTACAACAAAAACTACGCGTCCTATCAGAAAATTATTAATGACAAATTTGTAGTTCTTTTTTGGATAAGCAACTTTTACAAATTCATTTTTTTCATAGTTTGTGTCGTTTTTCCAAAAATTGAATTTTTAATTTTTTAATGTTGCTTTTCACGAATAAAACAAAAACCAATCATCCATTCAAAAAATAATTAGGAACAAATTTTAAGCTCTTTTTTAGGTGAAGAACTTTTGTCTTATTATTTTTTTCCCCTAGCTTGTGGCGTTTGAGCAAAAATTTTATGTTATTTTTATTTCTAATGCTTTTTTTTTGCGAATTTAAACAAAAACTACGCGTCCTGTCAAAAAGTGATTTTTAGCAAATTTGTAGATCTTTTTTGAATGCCCAAGTTTTGTCAATTCACCTCTTTTCGTATCTTGTATAGTTTGACCCCAAATTGAATTTTTGATTTTTCATTATTTTTTGTGCGATCAAAATTTGATTTTTCAACTTTTCAAGAAAATTCAAAAAGTTGTTATGACGAACTTTCTTTCAACAAAACTGTTTAATTTGCAACCAAAAAAGAGTTTTCATTATAGAATAAAAAACTGTTTGGCAAATTATAATTTGAAAGAAAAAATAATTTTTAATACGACATAAAATTTTCAAATTACTATTGTTGAAGTTTCTTTGTGTATTTGCTTTGAGGTTATATAAATATAATTTTACTAACTTTCTTGAAAAAATGAAAAAGATTGTGGAGGATTCCAGATAGGACAAAAAAGAATCTAAATAATTTTAAAGAAATTTTTGTTAATTTTACAAGAGTTTACACGATTCTAGGAAAAATTTGAGTCAGTTTGAAAAATATTTAAAACTTTGAAAGCTTGGAAATTTTTTAAGAATAATTAAAAAATTTTCAAAAATCTCCCAACCCAAGGCTTTAAAATATTTTTAATACATATACGCAAAACTCCAGAAATTCCTAAATATCTTTTAAACTGACTCGGATTTATCCCTAAAATTTTCTGCAAATTTTTGAGATTGGGTTTTGACAATTTTATCAATCTTTGGTTCTCTGCTTTGAAATCTTCTCAAATATTCTCTTAAAATAAATTTTTCAGTCATGAAACTTTTCAAAATGTTTCCATATTTTCCTAAATATTTAAAAATGTTGTACTTTTTTGATAATTTTGGAAATATTTTGGAATTTTTCGAAAGCCTTTTTAAATATTCTCTTAAAAAAAATTGGTGTAATAAAAAAATCATCAGAAATTCTCTCAGAAATCTTAAGAAAATTTTTGTATTCTCTTGAAAACTTCTTAAGTTTTTGAAAGTCTTCTGAATCTTGCAAAATTTAAAAAATTTCCTTCACAATCTTCTACGTTATTACCCAAAATATAAGGAAATCATTTGAAATGTTTTAAAATATTTTAAAATATTTTCCTTCAAATTATTTTTTCTAAATCAAAATTAATTCAAATTTTTACTCGAATCGTAATCAAAAAATTTTAGTATCTTCAACTTGAAATCGACCAGGGAGGGGCAAAGTATATTTTTGAAACATTTGGTAATATTTGTGAAATTATCGAAATAATTGAAGTCTTTCAGAAATCTTTTAAATCTATCAAAAATCTTTGCGAAATATTTGAAATCAATTTGAACTCTATTAAATCTTTAGGAAATCATTTAAATCTTTGTGAAATCTTTTCGAAGTCATTTAAATCTTTGTACACTCTTTGAAATCTATCTGAAATTTTTTGTAAAATAATTGAAATCTTTGTGAAATCTTTTACGTCTATCCAAAATCTTTGTAAAATCTTTGTGAAATTTTTTTAATCTTTGGGAAATCATTGAAATCTTTGTGCAATCTTTGAAAAACTATCGGAAATCTTTGTGAAATAATAGAAGCATTTGTGAAATCTTTGCGAAATATTTAAAATATCTTTGAAATATTTAATAATGTCTGAGAAATTTGTGAAATCTTTGGAAAATCATTGAAGTCTTTGTGAAATTTCATAAACCTATCCGAAATCTGTGCTAAGTATTTGAAATCTTTGCGAAATATTTGAAATAATTGTCAAATATTTGGGAAATTATTGAAATTTTTGTGCAATCTTTGAAATCTATCGAAAATCTTTGTGAAATAATTGAAATCTTGTAAGTCTATCTAAATTCTTTTTGAAATGTTTGGAAAAATATTGAAATCTTCTAAATCTATCAGAAATCTTTGTGAACGAAAATGTTTGCGACATGTTTTGGAAATTATTAAAATCTTTGTGCAATCTTTGAATTCCATTCGAAATCTTCAAGAAATTTTTGAAATCTTTGTGAAATCTTTCTGGAATCTTTGGTAATCTTTGCGAAATATCTGCAATATATTTTTGAAATATTTGGTAATATTTGTGAAATTTGTGAAAATTTTACATGGTATAATATTATTATACTATGTACAAATTATGCCATTTAATATTATAAGTCTATGCCTCTGCCTCCCACCTAGAAAAAAAGGCTCCGCCGCTTCGACTTTTGGAATTCGAAATCGCTACAATGCGGAAAAGTAGCGTATTGGGGTCTTAAAAAAGTATAAATAATTTAGAATCGATCGACATACAGCTTGGTAGATTTAGAAGATTTCAGTAATTTTCCAAAGATTTCAAAAAGAATTTTGATAGACTTACAAGATTTCAATAAATTCACAAAGATTTTCGATAGATTTCAAAGATTGCAAAAAAATTAAAATAATTTCCCAAATATTTTACAATAATTTCAAATATTTCGCAAAGATTTCAAATACTTAGCACAGATTTCGGATAGGTTTATGAAATATTACAAAGACTTCAATGATTTTCCAAAGATTTCACAAATTTCTCAGACATTACCAAATTTTTCGAAAATTTTTAAAATATTTCGTAAAGATTTGACAAATATTTCAATTATTTCACAAAGATTTCCGATAGATTTTCAAAGATTGCACAAAGATTTCAATGATTTCCCAAAGATTAAAAAAATTTCACAAATATGCCGCGAAGATTTTGGATAGACGTAAAAGATTTCACAAAGATTTCAATTATTTTACAAAAAATTTTAGATAGATTTCAAAGAGTGTACAAAGATTTAAATGATTTCCAAAAGATTTCACGAAAATTTAAATGATTTCCTAAAGATTTCAAAGAGTTCACATAGATTTCAAAAATTTCACAAATATTCCGCAAAGATTTTGGATAGACGTAAAAGACTTCACAAACATTTCAATTATTTTACAAAAAATTTCAGATATAGATTTCAAATAGTGTACAAAGATTTAAATGATTTCCAAAAGATTTCACGAAAATTTAAATTATTTTCTAAAGATTTCAAAGAGTTCACATAGATTTCAAATATTTCGCAAAGATTTCGAAAAGATTTCTGAAAGATTTCAATGATTTCGATAACTTAACAAATATTACCAAATATTTCAGAAATATTTCAAATATTTTGCAAATATTTCCAAAGATATCAGAAAGATTTCACAAAGATTTCAATGATTTCCTGA
>CAKNYM010001656.1:0-11107 GCA_932195095.1 Andricus curvator | reverse complement strand
ACTTTCGAGTTCGAACTGCTAATCTATAATAATAATAATAATATTATATATATTTGATTGGTTTTTAAGATGAATCCTCAACATACAATTCCAACGTTGGACGATAATGGTCTGTACTTATCAGAGAGGTAAGATCCAAAATTTATTAAAAATATATTAGAATAATTTTTTTATTTACTAAACATTTAAAAAAATGACAATATGCTTTATTGTTTAGCCGAGTAATCATGACATATTTGGCAGACCAATATGGTAAGGACGATTCCCTTTATCCCAAGGATCCAAAAAAACGTGCCTTCATTAATCAAAAATTATATTTCGACATGGGCTTCTATCAATTATTTAAAACTTACTACGTACGTATATAAAAGAAATATAATTTAAAATAGCATATTTTTATTTTTAAAGGATAGGCAAATAATAATAAAGTTTAAAATTTTCATTTAATAGCGCCCAACTATTTTTGAAAATAAATCTAAGGACACAATAGATTTTGAAAAAATTGACACAGCTTTTGGATTCCTGGAAAAATTTCTCGAGGGTGAGAATTACGTGGCTGGAAAAAATCTGACAATCGCTGATCTTGCTCTAGTATGCAGTGTTGCCACTTTTGAGGTAATCAATTAATGTATTCCTGATTTTTGTATATGATAATTAATATAATTTATTAGACACATAAATAAATAGAATTGATTATTAACTGTACAATTCATATTTTTCACCAGGCAATGGAATACGATTTCAGCAATTTTACGAAAATCAAACAGTGGTATCTCAAGATAAAAAAAGAAGCCCCAAAATATGAGGAGATTGTTGTAGAAGGTGTTAAGGCATTTAAAGAAATGGTTGCTTCCATGACAAAATAAATTTTTAAATATTTTTATATAATTCCAAACGATACATATTTGCTCTCTTTTCAAATTATGTTAATCAGTAATAAGACAGTATTATGGATTTAATAAAAAAATTCAAACAATAACAAATGTTGAATGTTTTTCATTGGGGATGTTTTATTTCTTTGGAATAAATTAACTAGTGGGACAGGAGACGTCATGAGTGATCGATGTCAATTCTTAATTAGTAGTATACCTAGGAGAGTTTTGTGCCCACGGTTCTGTTCCAAGCTAAACAACAGTGAAGCAGCGACTGGTCATTTACCGACACACGATAATGGTTCTTGTCCGTGCTAAGATGCCACCAGTCGGCAATATATGTTCCTACCCTATCATCGGTAGGTAATGTAGGTTCCCACTAAACATTATCCGCTTTCGGTAAATGACCAGTCACTGGTTTACTATCGCTTAGCTCGGAACAGAACCGTGGGCCAGAACTCTCCTAGATATACTACTTTAATTATATGGCAAAAATAACTGAACAAATATAAAAATAATTGCACCGAGGATACATGGAGAAATTTCAAATTTTTTAATGCCTCAAGAAAATCAAATTTCTCTAATTCTTCAACCGTTTAAAAAAACGTTATTACGTAATACCAGATGCATCTATTTCATCCTCAAAAATAATAAATATTTTTTTCGTTACATTGCCAAGAAAGGATTCTCAACAAAAAGTATTAAAAATGAAATATAAACTTATGATATAATCTATGATATAAACAAAGAAATGGTTTCTTTAGATCACCCTTTGTCGAATGATGTACTTTAAAGTCGTGAATGTCACGTCCAGATGTTCAGACTAGAAGGTTATAATTTTCAAAGGTTGTAGTTAATTAAAAACTCAGATACAATCAAGGTTTGTATCAGTTCTCTACACTCTTTGGGATTCAGACATAAATAATTTGTATTAAATTCTGGTTGACAGTAATCATCCTCTTACACCCATATGTTAACCTATTATAGAGCCGGAAAATCTCTAGCTCTGCTTCATAATAGAAAGATTGAACATAATAAATAAATTCAATGAAAACCTATTATTTATTGCAAAATTGTTTTAAGTTGGTAAATTACTGACGTCATTTGGATAAGCCCTCCAGAAGTATTGAGATCTGAGAAATACTCATAATTAGTTACTGTAAGGTGCAATTCATCCACTCATTCGCAAATTAATTAACATTTTTAGCTGGCCCAGTCGGAACTGTTCCGAACCAGGACCGCGAGATTCGCCATCTCCTAGTTCTAAATATTTATAATTTATAATCGACCTTCGACCTTGGAAAAGCTATTTCTGACCTCGTTTCTGACTCGTGACTGCTCTTATGAGCAGTCAAATTCACAATATACATAAATGTTTCAGGGTGGCCTCATAAAGCAAAAACAAGTTTTTTGTCATTTCGCAAGTCATACAAATTAAAACTTTCGTACCTGAAAAAATATTCCATTCAAATATTTAATACTTATCTACAAAATAAAAGTATTTCAAGTATTATAACTCTTCTACATTTAAAGTATTTGAAATTAAAGTAAAATAATTGTTAACGCATCAATTCATAAAAATATTTTATCAGACTTTTTTCGAACTTTGGCTTCATTTTTCCTGTCTGAAAAAAGCTTACATTATTTCCTTTGAATATCATCAGGTTAAAAAAAAATTTTTTTGAAAGAGCTCAACAGATTTGAAATATTTCCAGGGATTTAAAAGAATGTCAACAGATTCCAAGGGATTTAAAAGATTGCAAATAATTTCAATACCTTTCAGGGGAATTCAAAGAAGGGATTTTAATTATTTTAATTATTTTCGGAAATGTTCAAAGATTTTGAATGTTTCAAGGATTTTAAAAAAATTGTTAAGATTTTACGGACGTCCAAGAAATTACGCAAGAATTAATTGAGGGATTTAATATCATTTCAAAAATTTCAAGGGCTTTTAAGAGATTTAAGCAAAATGTATGGAATTGCAAGTACATTCTTAAGGATCATAAGAATTTTGAAAGATTTCATAGGATTTAAAAGTTGTAGGGTTTTTTTTTTAAATTATTTCAAGGTACTTACGAAAATGTTAAAGATTTCAAAAGATTTTTATGGGATTTAAAGTTATTTTAAACAGATTTTAATAGACATAAAAAAAACTCTGAACATTTTATAAAGTTGAAGATAATTGCAAATATTTTGGTTAATATGCGGTTTTAAAGAATTTCCTTCAATTTCGAAAGATTTTAAAGGATTCCCAATATTTACAAGGATTTTTAAGGGATTTGATCAAATTTTCAAGAATTTTAGTAATTCGAAGGGATTTTAAAGACTGTTAATAAAGTGTTTTAATAAATTTTCCTGGGTCTCAAAAGATTTCATAGGACTTCAAACATTTCAAGAAATATCATCGAATTTCATGTAATTTCACTGGATTTTACGGATTTTATAATATTTTAATGCATTTCAAAGAATTTATTCATAAGAATTGAGGTATTTTAAAGAATTTCAAAGATTTGAAGGTATTCTAAAAATTTTCAAGGAATTTTCAATAGATTTCAAGAATTTGAAGGGATTTCAAAGGATTTCAGAGGATTTTTAAAGATTTTAGGGTATTTTAAAAGATTCCGATAAATTTCCAAGCGCTTACACAAATTTCAAGGTTTTTTAAAAGATTTCAGAGGATTCCAAGGATTTTAATGACTTTAAGGAATTCAAAAAAATTATATGCGGTTCTAAAGAATTTGTTAGAATTTCGGAAGATTTCGAATAATTTTATAGCACCTATACAGTTTTAGGATATTTTACAAGATTCCAATGAATTTTTAAAGGATTTCAACGGACTTAATAAGATTTCCGCGGATTTAAATGATTTTAAGAGATTTTAAAAACTCTCAAGGATTTAAAGGGTTTATTTATTTTTTTTTAATTTTGAGGACTACATTTCCTTAATTGATTTCATAAGTGTCATAAATCGTTAGTATCAGGACAAAACCTACCAACTACTTGTTTTTACAAAGTGATATTTAACAAATTGAGAAACTTCGGAAACTGATCAAGTTCAAATTTAATGCCCGTAAAAATTTAATGATTCTAAAAAAGCATTAAGAACTGTTAATTTTGAATTATTTTTATCAGATTAACAAAACTAAAATAACGATCTAAACATTAAAAAACTATTAAAGTTTCTGGTTGCGATTTTTAATTGATATTATTTTTAAATTACTGTTTTTTTTTAAAGATGAGAAAAAATGAACTGATTATTTTTTAGCCGAGCCATCCTGCCATATTTGGCAGATAAATATGGTAAGGGCGATTTTCTTGTATCATTTCTAAAGAAAAGCATTCAAAATTGAATAATTTGAAATTAAAAGTATTTGTAATTGAAAAATTTGAAATATAATACTCTGAAAATTCAAAAATTTCAGCCTAAAATTTTGAAAAATGAACAATTTCATTAAAAAGGCGTTGAAATCCCATCGTTTCTAATTCAAAGCGTTTAAAATTTTATTTTGAAATGAATAATCTTGAAATTGAATAATTTAAAAATTCCAAGATAGGGCCATCTCAAAACGTTAAAAATTGAATTTTTTCATATTAAAATTTTGAAAATTCGATAGAAAATTAAACTGAATTGAAATTTTATTATTTCTAATATTACAAGCGCTCAAAATTGAATAATTTAAAATTGAAAACTTTTAAATTTTAATAATTTTAAATTCAAAGCGATTCAAATTTGGCAATTTGAAATATAAATTAATAATCCGCGTTTTGATCTTTTAAAATTCAAATACTCCTAACTTTGTCAACATTTTTTTCGACAAAACGGCAATATTCGTGCCGTCTTATTCCCTTTGAAGAACAACATATTTGAGTAGCAAATAATTTTTTGATTTTAGCATAGATTTTCTGCGCGATTTGCAATGAATTCGGTCAACAGAATCAATTTACAACTTGGGAAAATCCCACAAACATGATTCACTGTAGTCAGGAAATTCCGAATTAGAATAGAATACATGACCCATTCCCATAAATATATTTTCATAACGTATTTGCTGACATAAAGTGTGTTACATAATGTCTTAAAATCAAATTCTTAATACTGTGTATGTGGTCCTTTTAATGCTAACTAAAGTCGGAGCCAAAAGTCAAAAGTCCTCACTTCTTTTGATTGCAAATCATCCCAAAATTCATCCCAAAATTCCACCTGTTCCCAAAACAAGGTCGACGTTAGAAAAAATCTGAAAAAATTCAAAGATATTCTTTCAACATTCTTTAAAGCAATAAATTTGTCAAAATTCTGAAATATTTAACATTTTTTTTACGGGGATTCAGTCACAAATAATATATCTTGACAACAAAAGAAGATGGGAAGCCGTTCAATAGCTCAAAATGTGCAGTTTTGTGATACGAGTGCAGTTCAATAATTCAATTTACGATAAAATTATTCTCACACAAGAAATATCATTTAGATATTTAGAATATTTCTGACCTTAATGAGTGATGGTGCGTGGGAATCGGCTTGCTTCTGGTGTTACTATTGTCATCGAAAGGGTACTTGTTTCTACCACCTGTCCCGCTGTGCCACCCACGTGGCTATTTTAATTAAAGTCAGAAATATTCAAAATGATATATATTGCGTAAGAAAGATTTTATCATAAATTTAAATATTGAACTGCACTCTTATCACAAAACTGCACATTTGGAGCCATTAGACGGCTTCATATCTTCATTAGTTCTCAAGATAAAGTATTTGTAAATAAATCCCCGTTAAAGGTAAATTATTGAATATTTTAAAATTTTGGAAAATGTATTGCATTATGGAATGTTGAAAGAATATCTGTGAGTTTTTTCAGATTTTTCCTAACATCGACCTTGTTCTACCGGAACAGGTGAGAGTCGGCGCTCGAAAAAGGAGGTCGAAAACCCCTGTTTTTGGTCTGTTTTGCCCTCTAACGATTGACAAAATGTTTGTAGGATAAAAGTGAATATATCGTTGAATTCGGAAGACTTTAAGCTTTCAGAATCTTTTTACCAAACAGTTCAGAGATTTTTTGAGCGACCTGCAATCAAAAGAAGTAAGAGTCCTCGACCTTTGGCCCCAACTTTTGAATAATTTTCGTCCGATAAGAAAGCGGCCTGGCGCCGCCAGGCCTTCGTAACAAGTACCACTGCGGCGCCAGGGCCCGCCAGGCCTCGACGAGACCACTGTTGAAAATTGAATTATTTTATTTAAACGTTCCAAATGAAAAATATTTTTAAATGGGAAACATTAAAAATAAAAAAATGTCTACTACTGAAACTTTTTTATGCTCAAATCCTTTAAAATTTCATTTATTTTAAGTAAATGTATATCGTTTAAAAATGAACAATTTTCAAATTGTTAATTATATTCTTCAAAATTCAACTATTTCAATTTTTATTGCGAAATTAAAACATATGAAAGGAGATTATTTTAAATTTCGTGTTTAACATGAAAATTCAGAACTCTAAAATTGTAACCATTAGAATTTAAAGAAATTATTCAATTAATGAGGTATCAATTTTAGCTTGTTTAATTTTTATCTATTTTGATTTTAAGCAACATAATTTTTAAGTTTTTAATTTAAAATCGTTTAATTTTCAACAATTCGTTTAGAATTATTATTTATTCTTGAAATCTTTCAATACAATATTTTTCAATTCTAAATGATTTTTTTTAAATCTTCAGCAAAAAATCTGACATTTTCAAGATATTACATCGAAAATTTAAATTTAAAAATAAGATTGCTATAATATGATTCCAATGGTTGAAATTGCACAATTTTAAGCCCTTAAATCTTCGAATTTGATTAAAAATCTTTTTAACTGAAAATAACTGTCAGCAAACAGTTTAGAATACTTCAATCTAAAATTATTTAATTTGAAACTGACTATCAAGGATTTCAATATGAAATTTGGAAAGATTTAATAGTGATGTGGTCCTAACATTTTTAATATTTGAATTTAAAACTACCACATTGTGAAATTGTAAATTGGAATCCTACAAAAATTAAGAAATTTCATGACAAATATTTTCGAATTTAAACTTTTGAAGAAACCAAATTTTAGTACCAAGACCTCAAAAATTTGACAGTTTAAGAATTGCGCATTAAAAATTATAATTTTAAATTAATACATTCCAAATTTCGTACAAAAATTGAAGCATTTTGAAATTAGAATCTTGAAACTAAGTCGTTAAAAATTAATAATTTTCAAATTGTGCGTCACGATTTTTAAAATTCAATTATTTTAATCTAAATTGCAAAATTAATTGCTTGAAAATCAACTATAAGGAATAAAATTAACGCTAAAGAATAAAATATTATTTCAAAAGGTATTAATATTATTCACGAAAGATAGGGGAAAATGTATAACAAATTTTGCTAGACACCAAAATATTTCAGAAGATTACGATACATTCTGATGAATACAAAAACATATAAAAGTGTTTGGGATTATTAATTTATTTGATAAATTCAGATTATTAGAAGAATCTTAAAATACGAAAATAAGAGCCAAATTATATCATTATAATAATGAGGATATCAACGTATTAACAAAGAATATTGAGTTAATAAACGTCTTTAAAATTGGAAAGAGTATATCTTGTTTTCTTGAAAGTTTATCATTGAGATAAAATACTGTGAATCAGAATGATAAGAAAATGGTACAAAAACTCCATACTTTCTAAATATCAATCAGTGACTTATTTAAAAAAAAAAATTCAATCAGTGATAATCCACTGGGAATCAGTAAAAAGCCACTGAAATTCCAGTCGTTATTCACTGGTTTCTCAGTAGAAATGTTACTGAAGGAATCATTGATAAACGACAAAAATGTCAGTAAATTTTCCCTGACATTATGACAGAAAATTATGTAGAAAATTTATTTTTTACTAGAAATTAGGCAATTTTAATACAGTTTATCTGCTAAATACAGCTAGGGCAAGTTTCTCAATTACGGTGGGTGTACCTATTACGGCGTCTTTTCGTCTAATCAGAATAAGATGAGTACAAATAATTTTGTTGACACCAAACAATTCCTATAAATTAATAAGAATTTACTCTACTGTATAACAAATGCCATAATATTGCTAAATTAATTATATATTCCTTATAAATATTTTTAAAAAACATTCATAAAACGTGAAAAATCCACCATTTTGCTTCTATTTCAGTTACCGGAGTACTGTTCTTTAATCAACTTCAGATTTATTGCATAACTTTGTACGCAGTGGAGATATGATTTTTTTTAAATCAGAACACTTGTTTAAATGGAGTCAACATTTTAAAAAATGTACATTCGTTTATTAATAAAAAAAATCAAGCCCGCAGCAATAGGTACACATTTATTACGGGGGCGCTCATTACTGCGGTCCGAAATTCAAGCTATATGTACCTAATACTGCCTTGCTGTCAACATGTGAATTATTTTGCTTTAATTTATTTTTAAACGAAAAAATAAAAAAACAGCAGGAATGACTGAAGAAAATGGAGGCTTTAAAAAAGAAAAAGGAAGAAGAACTGCGAAAAAAAGAGAGGTTTTGCAAATAGAAAATGATTTAAAGGAACTCAAAAATAAGGAAGCTGTATTGCTAAGACTGAAATATGAAAACGATGAACACTTATTGTTTTCAAAGAAAGTTAAAAAGGAAAAATTAGTTAATGATATTTTGTGATAGATAGTTTAAATTTTGTATTACCAAAGCTTTTACAAATTAATTTAAATAACTTTAAATGGATAGATATAACAGAGATTATATTTAATGTGTTAATAGAATTAAATGTGTTGTAAATGATGTAATAAATTATTTAATTATCAAAATATTTAATGTGTCCAGAATCTACCTCGGCGACCATGTTTTAACGCAACAGCCTCCTGAGATATTATTTTTTTAATTAAATATACTTCAGATATTTAAATTAGCTTATTTCATTTTCGAAATTATATTTCTTTTGTGGTTAAATTATATGTGTTTATATTTAACCTACAATTGTTCATTTATGATTTATATGCTCGTTAATAGATCAAATTTAAATCCGCAGTAATAGGTACCTCAGTCCGCAGTAATACATACACGGTCTTTTTTCAACCGCAGTAATAGGTACAATATGTTCTTTTTTCAATTTTTTATAATTTTAATACGTTATGTTAGGTTCTCGTACTTGCATTTTTTTAATACACAAAAAACATTATTCTTTTGGCTGAAACAGAAGAACCATATTATTTCAATATAAAATAGGTGAAAAATTGAATTGAAGTGAGGTTAAACCATGACATCGCAGTAATTGGGACACTTACCCTAATATAAAACTTATTCGTCATTTATGAATAACTGATCTGCGACAATGGATCATCGGACTGAAATTGTCTTTTCATATTTTCCTGTGTAGAAATTGCAACGTCATGTTGAATCATCAGGAAGAAGGTGGATATCTCTATATATATGAAACTCTAATGACTGGCATTCTTTATATATCTCTTATAAAGTCACGCAATCTTGCACAAAACAAAAACTTCAACATTGATTTCAATAATTTTACTTTTTTAATTTTTCCCCTTCGTTCCAATTCCATCTGCTCGACTTATCGACTGGAAAACCTACGTAGTGTAATTTTCCATGTTCGAAGAAAAACATATTAAATTATTCTCAAGGCTCTCTCAGAATCGATCGAAACTCTTACTGTTTCTACTTCCGGCTTATTTTTTACCAGGTTCCTCTTTCCAACCTTACCAAGCATTTTTAACAAAATTAAATTCTCTTTCTAATACATTATCAAAAAAAGGATATGGAAATTTTAATTGATGACTTAAAGTGCCTCTTATAGAATTTCCCTGGCATTTGCAAGATTTTTTTAAAAATCGTTCTTTTCCCTGACTTTTCCTTTCCCCTAATTTCTAAGTTTTTCCTGACTTACGACCACCATGATCCTTGATCTCCTTGAATTTTTTTCTGATGTATTTTTATCAGTAGAAAGTGCTGAAGTGTCAAACAGATTTTTCAAAGCTAACCGAAAAAAATTCTAAATACAAAAATGACTAGAAAACTTGCTAAAGAAAAGGCGCTACTCTTAGAGGGCAATTTTGTTCAATATTCACGAGATACCCACATGACATGAAAAGTTTTTAATAATAAAACAAATCCCCTTTTAATCTCCCTTTAAAAAAAAACAGTTCAGCAATTATTTTATGATGAAAGTACTCTGAAACATTATCATCAATTTATAACAATTTATAATAATCAGTGATGAATTATATTAACCCTCGAGAACAAAATTGTGAAATGGTTCTTGGTGGATTTGGCTTTATTGAATACATATTGTGGTGTGACGAAATATCGTTACAAATAGCCCTTTTCCAGCTCTGCTTTTATCGAAAAAACCCGGCTGTTTGTAAATAATTGTCGAAAAGAGTGAAGTGAAATAAAAGATGTTATAAAATGCTTTTATATGAAGAGAAGTTTGTAAAACTCGAGGCAAAATGACGTTGCAAAGCAATAGCGTCACAGCCGAGCCCACTGAAATGAAATGGAAAAACCATGTGTTACGGCACTGACGGCCTTTATAACGAAGCCGGCAACTCAAACTCGGTTAGTCTGAATTTGTACCGCACTTTGAAGAGTATTCTCTAAACAGTCTAAACACTCAGGTTGGTTATTTTTGTTTCCTCTGTGTAAATAGAATTACCTGGGTAAATAAAAAATCTTTTAATTTCCAATTTAACGATTTAATTATTATTTAATTAAAAATCAACCTAAAAAGTAGTGCAAGGTTAAATGTGCAACATGTTGAGATTTCTGCGGGACGCTAATAAATAGTGGAACTGCAGTGAGAGCCATTGGTGATATGTGGCAATTTTTGCATGGCAAAAATAATTGCATTATATTTCATGATGAAAATAAAGTAAAGTTAAAACATCAACTTTAAATAACATTTTAATTTTTTAACAAATAGATTGTTTAGTTATGTTTATTAAATATATTTGGAATTGATATTCACTGTTAGAAAAATCTCTACTAAATTTAGTATAATGTAATGGAAGCAAAAATGCACAACATGAAATTAAATTTAGTATACCAGCGTACAGTAAATTTAGTATATTTATACTGAATGTAGTACACGCGTATACTAAATTTCATATACGTGTATACTAAATTCAGTATGAATATCCTAAATTTACTGTACGCTGGTATACTAAATTTAATTCCATGTTATGCATTC
>CAKNYM010001646.1:0-21280 GCA_932195095.1 Andricus curvator | reverse complement strand
GAACCTAAATAAAAATTCTTTAAACAGTTATGTTATATATGTATTGTTATTAAAATCGCCTGCTAAACAAAACATAAAAAGTTTTTGAGGGGTAGTTTTCACATAACAAGGGTTTACTAATATAAGAACATGTGCCATCGTAAACAAATAATTAGTTATATTATTATTGATTGTCCAAACTAAATATTCTAATTCATTACTTACAAAAATGTCATATTAATAAATATATTTTTTATTTATTGATAATACTAAAGGGGTGTATGGCACATAATTTAGGGGTTATTTTGAATAAGACTGATAATTCTTAATAGAATTAATCATCAATTATCAATTAATTATCAAAAACTAGATGTTTGCAGCAACAAAGTCCAAAATCTTAAACTATGTGTCATATGGCGAAGCATCCTATAGGGGTAGATTTTTTGAATTATGATACTCTAGGGGGTAAGTATTTTTAAAACTCAAGATAATATTATAATATAGAATCAATTAGAACAATTTTGTGCAAAAACAAGAAAGAGAAAACAATGATACCTCTTAAAACAGTAAAAGTATCAAAAATATAGAAGGGGTGATTTCCGCCCCTAAACATGAACGATTGCCCAAAAAATTAATTTTTTTTTATAGTCTGGGATCCTCCTTTCATCTGCAAAGTTACAAAAAAATCGGCGTCGGACACCAACCTAACCCCTCTTGTAAGTGTTTTTACCTCCCATTACTTCTAAATTCGTTAAGTGAGGACCTCTGTCACAAGTATCGGGTGCTTTGTGAGATTCTACTGTACAGTGTACATATATCAACACAAATTCTTACCGTTTTGGATACCTTCTCCCAGGTTTTCTTAAGTCGGTACACACTACTGTTGGTGAAAGCAGCACATATTTGTAAAACACCATTATAATTGTGAAGCACTCTGCTAATATCGGCAACTGCGGCCCATTTTTCTATAGCTGCTACTCTTGCGGGCATACTAGTTCTTCTAACTATTTCCGAAACGACAAGTTGTGACACTTGATTGAATCGTTTCGTCATCAAAATAATATGTGGTGCTCGCGTTGCTTTATCAGTTTTCATCCATGCTTGGCCCAAAAATTCTCTGCGCGTGAAAAACAGAAAATGTAAATTTAATATACATATGTATACCTAAAATATATGGCGTTTAAGAAAAAGAGTACATAGTAGGGTCTCTCAAATAAACACTTACTCGCTAGCGATAGAAATAAAAATTCGGTGATCCAAATAAGTCATCTGCTCTGCTATTTCTAAAGCGGATAGAGTTTCTATGTTTTCCTTTGTTTTTGTCTAAAAAAAAATATAGAAAGATACATTTTACTCTCTACTGTATCTCCTGTGCTCTGTCGAAATGACACAAGAGGTCTTCCATTTCGATAAAGGCATATGAAAAGGGTGTTTGCAACATCCACTTCTAAAGTGGCATTGCTGCTGCTTCTAAATTGTGTCTAAAAGGCTTGATTTCAACGCCATCTCGCACGCAGTGATGCTAACTAACCGCGACTTTTTCAACTGCGCATGTACCGAAAAGCGAGGTTCTATTTAAAATTACAAAATATAAACTTGTAATATTACATTAATACTAAATTACTTAAAGAAATGAGATATTTCTTAGGTTCAATTTAATTAAATTTTCAGAAATGAAAATTTGTATTAAATATTTATCTGTTTTATTATTGATAGTATTTCTTGATTTCAAATAGACCCCCATTTTTGGTACATGCACAGTTGAAAAAATCGCGATCGGTTAACATAAGTGCTCGTACGGTTTCGGAGAAGCCTTGAGTCAGTTTCAAAGTTACAGTTTATTTTAGAGCAGACGTTGGCGTACGCCTTTCGAGGTGCTTGTTGCAAAAATTAGCGTGTAATACACGTGCGTACAGGTAATTTTTAACTCGTATGATTACAGAATTCAAACTCAACACATTCGATGCAATTACCTGTTTTAGGCACTTGGAACACAAATACAATTTTGAGTAATAACGAACAAGTTTTATGAGTTTTATTCATGCATGGTTTCATATAATATGTATTTGTAATATTTACCGAAGGTGGCATCAGCAATTGATTCAAGTCAACCTTACTACTCTCCGGCTCTTCCTTGGTAATCAGTCGGAGCAGTTGACTAGCTGCTTTGTGTTCAGCAGGGAGTAAATTCGGACTATATACTATATCGTCCAAGAATTCTATAGTTAAATCTTTTAATCTCTGATCGAGTTCAAAGTCTTGAGCATGTTTTGAGACCCAGTGTCTGAGAACATTCAAAACACGCATTGTAGCAGCTGTCGACATGACTGATTCCTTTCTTCTATTTTTGAATCTACAGGATCCACTGCTACTACTGCGATTACCTCCTCCACCATCATTATCCATACCATGACGATCATGTACTTTGTCTGGTGGATTACTGGATGCCGAAGTTGCTATAGCGAATGCTGTGGCTGCAGTTGAGTTGCTATTCCTAGATATGAAATCAGAAGAAAAGAATGGGGACGTAAATTAAAAGCAGTAGTATAGAGGCGCAATACATACACGAAAAACATTCACTAGAAAAAGCTACACACTACAATTAATATTTGTATTGTGCATAAATTATTAACTAACCGTCGTCGGCTTAGGCGAAAACTGGTAATGACTACACCAGCTTTGCTGGACGATTGTTGAACATCATGCTGAAAACTACCTTGTTGAGAACACGAATTCATCTCACCTTCTTGGATAGACCTTCTGCCTGCCCAGTAATTCTAGAAACGTTACACGTGTTGTTAAAACATACGAGGAACCGGATTATGAAAAGTAAGGAGTCATTTCGCCATAAATTATGGTAGTAAAAGTAAGGCGGGCGTGCAATAATATTAGAGTAGTATACCCCCGCAATAGAAAAAGATCCGCTTCTAGCCGTTGATGGTGGAGCAGATACAACAGACGCTCTATGAAAAGCACGGATACTGCGATGCTGTTGAAGAAGTTGTGAATTTTCAGTAACTGCAGCAGCAGAAGACGATGCATATTCATCTTCCGACGACTCTTGATCATCTTTACCACAATCTGAGTGTGACGAAGATTGTCGACCATCACCATACACCAGTTTCGATGATGTTGTAGAGGGTCTATCATCGAAACTCATTGAAGTAGCAGATTGCGGCGGTGACAAAGGCGATGACGGATCCTCATAAACGAAACGATCTTCTAAAAGTGGAAAAAAAACTATTTAAACATGTGTACGACGTTTTTGTTTGCAGTTGAACGCATTTCATTATTAACGTTCATAAATATTCACAAGAAAGGTATTACTGAATACTGAATTTTAAGTCTCCAAAAATAATTAATTCTGGTACAATCAGAATGAAATGAGAACATTGTTTAGAATAATGTGAAATCATTTTTAAATGACAGCGGAATCATGCGGAATCATAACGGATTCAGTCAGAACGAAAATTTTGTTTACAATAATGCGAAATCATTTGGAATGAATTCTCAATGAATTCTGAATCATGCGACGTGGAAATTATTAAGAATGTGAGCGTAATCATCTAGAATGAGTTTGAATTTAGAACGCAATCAATCATAATCGTACCGGAATGACAGCGAACTCATTTGAAATTAATTTTAATTCAGCCGCGAATTCACATGGAATGAACAAAATATTCAGCATTCTATGTATTCGTTTAGAGGAACTGTCTATTGACAACAAAATCATTTTAAATCATTGCGGATGGATTGCCGAATCATTTATATTGAACTCGAATGATGCGCTGATTAGAATCGCAAAGATTCGAAATTAATTTGATGTTTCCTGCGTACACAGTCTGAATAAAAATCTGGTGTATAATGATAAAAACCCATGTGGATACAAATGTCAGAATTATTTTGATTCATTTTCATTCACGGATCTAGTTCTATTCCGAAACTTCCAACAGGGATCATTTTCGTGCACTTGTGTCTTACAACAAAATTATTTCGTTATTTAGAACTTTAAATTGCTCCAATTTCAGAAAGGGAAATTTAAATCTATTTGAAAATCTCCCATATATTAGGGCACAAACAGACAAACCTTGATTTGCCTGCATTTCCAATCCAAGAGATGTATCGGTGTCTTCGGAAATGTCGCGTGAATAAGTTTTTCCTGTCGCTTCTCCATGAGGGCTCGGATCCGAACCAGATACAGAACCAGTTGATCCAACCAGAGTAACTGAACTCAAATTACTTGGAGATGTCGGTGCACTAATGATAGTAAGATCTGCAAAATATAAGGATTTAAGAAGTAAGATGATGGAATAAATAATATACCTGAAATTGCCGCATATTTTTTGAGTATATAGTGTGCGAAGATCGCCGAAGGCTATAAACTGATTTCCATTAAACATCATTTTCGCAGTGTCTACCTGACCTGGAAATCGGGAAAACTGGGAAATGACCGGAAATGTGATTTAGTTACCGGGATTATTCTCTCGAATCTGCAGATATGCAAATTAAAGAGGTTGTATGTATTTAATTACTCTCCTTCTGAGTTGAAACAGGAAATTTGTAAAAAAAAATCATAATTCTCACTTGAAGTTGGGACAGGGGATTTCAGTCAAGAATGATTACTTCGACTTTACGATAATGAATTGTCTGAAATATTTGCAATTCTGCATTAAGGCAGGGAGTAAATAAAAGATATATATGATAAATAATTATAATTATAGTTTTGTCTTTTGAACAGGGAATGTCGTAAGAAATTTAATTTATTTAATAGAAATAGGATTTACTGTGAAGAATTAGATTTTCGCTTTAGCTCCACGTTAGAGCAGAAAATTTCGTTACAAATGATAATTTTCATTGTAGTTTTGAAAATTCCTTTTTTCAAATCAGAATCTTTTTGAATTTAAATATTCTTTTTTTTCCAATAAAAATTTACCAGAACTTAAAACTTCCCTTCTCAAAATTTGAGAAAAAAATTGACTTACTGTATTTCTTTATTGTAATAGAAATCGCTGGAAATAAATATAATTTTGACTTGGGATACAAAATTTCCGTAAAGAATTATATTTTAAACTCCGAGACAGGGAATTTCTGTAAAAAATTAAAATATTGACTTTTGAACAGGGCATGTCGTAAGGAATTTGATTTATTAGACAGAAATAGGAATATCCGTAAAAAATAAAACTTTACTCTTTAGGTCCACTTTCGAGCAGGAAATTCTGTTAAGAAATATAATTTTTACTTTGAGACAGGGAGTTTTCGCAAATAATTATAATTTGACATAAAATTGGAAGTTCTTTATTTAAAACTGGTATTTTGGAAAAGAATTTTAATTTCGATTTGTAAGACGGAAATTAGAAAAAATCCCTGTTCCAAGTCTGAGTTCGTCACAATTAAAAACATCTTCTTTCCCAATTTTGGAAAAAGAAAATTACTACATTTCTCAATGATTATGGAAAATAGTGTAAATACATATTTAATTCTGACTTGGAACAGGGAATTTTCGCAAGTAAATATAATTGTGACTTGGAATAGGGAATTTTCTAAAAATAATGATAATTGTAAGTTCGGAACAGGAAATTTCAGTAAAGAAATATAATTTTGAATATTGATACAGGGAATTTCCGTAGCGAACTATAATTTTGACTTTCGAAGAAGGAATTTCGTAAAAAATTCTAATTTTAACTTAGAAACAGGGACCTACGTAAAGAAGAAGGATTTTTTGAAAAATAATTTGAGCTTTGTTTTATAAAAAGGGGATTTACAAAAACCCCTGTTCCAAACCAAATTCGTCAGAACTTGTAAATTTCTTGTTTCAAATCAGAATTTGTTTAAATTTAAATATTCCTTTTTTTTGCAAATGAAAATATACCAGAATTTGAAACTTCCCTCCTCCAAATTGTAGAAAAAAGAGACTTATTATATTTCTGAATTGTAATAGAAAATGTTAGAAATGAATATAATTATGACTTGGGACTGGGAATTTCCGTAACGAATTGTAATTTAGATTATGTGACAAGGAATATCCGTGAAGAGTTATAATTAAGACTTCGAGACAGGGAATTTCTGTGAAGAATTGTTCTTTTCACTTTCGAACAAGGAATCTAGTCAATAATTATAATTAAGAGTTTGAGACAGAAGATTTCAATGAAGAATTATAATTTTGACTTTCGAACAGTTTATTTTCGCAGGCAATTATGATTTTCACTTTTCAACAGAGGATTTCCATAAAGAATTATAATTTAGACTTGAGGACAACGCACTCTAGTAAGGAATTATTATTTACCTTCAAACCAAGAATTTTTCACATTGGAAGCAGAATTTTGGGAAATAATTTGAATTCTGATTTAGATGAAAACAATTTTTTTTTAAATCCCTGTTTAAATTCAGAATTATAAGTCTTCTACAAAATTCTCTTTTCCAAATCAGAATTGTAATTCTTAGCACCAAAAATTACCTTACGTTCCAACTTAAAATTATAATTCTATTCCAAAATTCCCTGTTCCAAATCAGAAATTAAAATCGTTTTAAATGACCATATATTTTGAACTCTTTTAAATTGAGCAGAAGAAAACCGGGAAATAATAGGGAATTTAAAATCATCCATCAGGTGGACACCCTGCTTTTGTATTGAATTACATCTCAAAATCATTTTGTTACATTTAGTGTGTGATAATATAGTTTCGCGTTTAGTTTACTATTTTAACGATAAATTTAAAAAAAATACATATTGAAAAATTATATACCTGTCAGAGTTTCTGCGCTTGAGGATACAGTTATAACATTTGGGATCTTTAGATGACTAGACCCGCTGTCACTTTCCTGGCTGTCTTTTTGTATTCGAATACTAATTTTCCGTTGAGTCAAATTAGTAGGTGATTCTAATTTTTCAGACGTAGGTATTGTGTTCTGTGAAGTTGGACTAGGCCTGACAGCAATTGTTGGCGTCGATTCAGCGATCTGATCTAATTGATGAGGGTGATGATGGTGGTGATGATGTGAATGTTCCTCTTCCACTAAATTGAAAATTAAGAAAATAGTAAGTTGAATATTTGCATTATTAACTTTACCTACTTGAGCATTTATTAGTGTTTATTGTGCGGTGTACAAGAAAAAGTAAAAATCTGTAAACTGGCTCAAATTTCCACAAATTATCCCCATAATTTCGTCTGAAAATCAAAAAAAGGCAGTTTGTGAAGTTTTTAGCAGCCCGGAGGGGTTTCTCTGTGATGTATAAGTATGCGAACTTTGAGCTTCTCTGAGGAAATCTGAAACATCTGTGCTAAAATGCGAGATGAGGAAACTGTGGAACTTCACGAAGGGCCTTTTTCAATTTTGAGATAAAATTATGGGGACGCGATGTTGAAATTCGAGAGAATCTATCAATCTTGACACTTTTTTGCACATCGTTTCATCTCAGCATAAAAAGTTAACATGAATATCACTGTCACTTGTCCTAAAAATTTAAGATATATGAAGAACAATTATCTCACTTTTGCGAAATCCGGAACGCCAGTGAGAAGACTTGACATTGTTTTGATTTTGTGCGCTAGTAGTTGCAGTGGTATTCTCACAGTAACAATGATTCCGGGATGTTTCTCGACTATCACTAACTTCTGACCCGTAACCTGTGTTATCCATGTTTATTTAACGAAAAAGAGAATCAGTAGGGATAATATTGTAAAGTAGTGAGAGTGTATTTCATTATTAAAAAAATTGTTCGTACCCGATACTGAGCTGGCACCACTTGTTCGCCTAGGTGATAAACTCCTTCTATGCCTCTCTTCGAAATGTTGCGATTGAACAGCAGATACATTGTCCAAGACGTCTAAGGAACTGTAAAATATTTGAAAAGTTTAGACATATCAAACTGCTACATTTTTATTTAATATAACAACGGTACCTAGTACCTGACTTGCAATAAAAGATGCTTATAGTTCATACCTAGCTGAAAACCCACCACCAGCGCCACCCCCACCACTAGATATTTGAGAATCTGGTGGCTCTGTATCATAAAAAACCTTTTTTAGAGCTTCTAGTACAGTAACACCGTCGGTGAAAACTCTGTATGTGAGCAGAAAGGTATTAAGAAAGTCAATGCTCAGGAATCGAAGATCCGTTAGCCTCTGAAGTAACCTTTCTGGTGTTGCATATCTAATTTGTGGTACTTTACAAGAGTTTAGTGTACGACTAAATCTTATATCCACGTCATCCTTGAAAAGCTTTGGATCATTTCTGATGGATTGCGGCATTGTGACAGAGCTAGTTTCCGACAATGAACTGTGTAAAAAGTCATTGAAACGCACGTTGTCCATACACTGGCTAATATCACTAATCCATGCAGCTTTTTCCTATAATAAAGGACAATTTTGATAACTTATTACGCAAGAGCGCTTCTTTGCGTCTTCTAATATAGATAGACTGGACGATCCATGACTCGTCCACACACATGTTTCGAGACGAGATCGTTCGTACATTCTGGCCCTTGTGCACCCCCCGTGGTGACAGCAGGCAGTCTCCCACCTCCAACGCACTGTTATCCTTCTAGTCTTTTCCTCACTCGGAAAAACCTAAACATGCCAGCTTGTCTTTTAGGAGTTGCTAGTCTTAAGCCTAACCACGGGTGGTCCACAAGAGCCCGACCGTGCGTACGATCTTGTCCTGAAGCAGGTTTGCGTGCGAGTCGTGGACTGCCTAGATAGACTTGCATCCTCTACGACCTACAGATGCTAATTCATTACAAGTACCTGCATTGTGGGTGCCAGCAGATGAACTATCATTTGACCACCACCTGCTTTCAAGTCAAGTACAATTTTAAAATCACGATTGTGCACCTGTGTACCTCCACTTCCACTACCGCTACCACTGCTTTCACTGATCCCACTAGACATAGAGCACACTGACAGCTCTGAAAGTAAATGCATATTTTATCATTTAATTACATTTGAGAAATAATATTCGCATGCAAAACTTGTTACAGGAAAGCAAAATAATTTTGTACATGCATTTTTTTCAAATATTTTTTTAAAAACACACCATCATCGTCCGTTGTATTCTGATCACTAGGATCTTCTATTAGTGTGGCATCACAAAGAGGAATTTTTCCAATTTGTGGTACAAGATTTAAACGCCCATCGTCATCTGATTGTCTTGTTGCAAGTATTAAGTGATTCGAAAATAGAAAGCATTGTCTAGACCTCTCTTTGTCACCGCCGGCACTTTTTCCGCCAAATGTTGCACTTAACCTACTTCGAGCACCTCGGGACTTTTCTGAAATTTGTATTAGTGCTCCTGTAATAAAAAAATAATGATTAAAGTTTGCGTGACAACCGCTACAAATGTGCTTATTATGATGATGATAAAAAGTATAAATAATAATTGGGTCTGTCTTCATTGTACTACACAATACCAAGTTAAATTAAAACTTTTCCCTGATTCTTACCTTGTCTAACAAATACTTGATTGACGTCTAATAAAATGTCACATCCTTCAACGATCATTCTTTCTACGGCTAAATTCTTTCGTAAATTTTCCGTCTCGCTTACCTGAAACATTAACTTTCGCTGTTTAAAATAATTAACATTAAAAATTGTAAATTTAATAATTATCTAACCCAAGAATCAGAAACAATCTCATGGCGAAATAATCAATTATTCAGTAATGCTCAATTAATTATAAAATTAGAAAAAGAGTATGTCACCTCATCATGCATCTGCCGAGAGAGATGCTCCAGCTGTTGGCGAGCATTCTGTAAACTTTTACGTTCAACATGATCATGTGGAGTATGGGCAAGAAGTTCATGCAGAGTTATTATATATCGCGGAACCTAGACAAGAAAAGAAGAAGACCTCTAGAATAAGAATAGCGGAAAAGGGATATTCTTATTCGGCTGCTCGAACCAGAAAAAAATGTATATTTATAATGACGTATAAGCTTCTTACCTGATGCATCGGATAAGTCAGAAAAGTTTCGAGAGATCTTCCCTGGCAAGCAGTTTTATTTTCTAGTCGATTTAAAAGAGCAGCAAATGCAGGCGAAGATTGTTTGCATTCTGTTAACACTTGAAGACTGTAGTGATGGTTTCGTACGTATTCCTGATATATCGACAACATTGGAAGAAGCATATCGAACAAGTCACCTGTATTTAGACACAAAAATGTACAGCTATAAAATAGTTTTTTTTTTTTTTGCAAAAAATATCAAATTTCAATTAAACATGGGAAAATGTTAATTGTTGGGAAATTCTAGCACATTGTAAAACGATTTTTCGAACGTTTGAAACATTATTATCAATGTGTCCATACTTGATCAGGAAATCGAGAAAACCGGACAATGATCATGAATTTCGTTTTCCCGGAAAAACAGTCAAATGACTAGAAATTTGATTGGGTGACCAGGATTTTTCTCTCGAATGTAGTAATACGAAAACTAAAAGTGGCTTAATATATTTTATTACCCTAATTCTGAATTGGAGCAGTGAATTTTCTAAAAAAGGTATGTGGAGTTTGGAACAGGGAATTCCAGTAAAGAAATAAAAATGTGAAAATTCGGAAGAAGAATTTCCTAAACAATTATAATTTTGACTTTGAAACCGGGAAATGACCGGGAATTTCGATCACCTGGAAAAATCCGTAAAATAACTAGGAATGTGGTTCAGAGATCGGAATTTTTCTAACGAATATGTACTAATATGAAAACTAAAAGTAATTTCTTATATTTTATTACTCTAATTCTAAATTAGAGCAGAAAATTGGTGCAAAAATTATTATTCTCACTTGAAGTTGGGACAGGGGATTTTAGTGAAGAATTATAATTTCGATCTTGGGACTGGGAATTTTCTGAAAGATTTATAATTCTGAGTTGAGGCGAAGAATGAATAGATGAAATATAGTATAATTCCCTTCAAAAATTAAAATTATTCTGACATGGAACCGGGAATTTTCGAAAAAAATTCTAATTCTAATTTACTTCATGCAATTTCAGTTACGGAATGGAGTTTTGGATTTCGGGCAAGGAATTTTCTTGAAGAATTACAATTTTTACTTTGAGATGGGCAATTTGAGTTGAGAATTATAATTTGGGGTTTAGGAAAGGGAATTTCAGTAAAGAAATCAAATTTTTTTAATTCTGAAATGACCCGGAATTGGACATTCAAAATTTGTTCATTCAGAATGTGTAAATTTCTTTAAATACGAGTGCGCCAAATTACGCGCTGCGCCACATTAGGAGCCGCTCATCTAATATACACTAACAAGGAGAGGTCGCGAGATGTGCGTCGCCGATTCGACTGGGGCTTGACAGAGTGAGAGCACATAAAAATCCATTAGATGCGTATTTTTACTTTCATCCAATGGGCCTTAGCTTCCGAGATATTGAGGTTATCCGGTACATAAATAAGCGCGAAGTCCGGGATATGATCTCTACAGTGCAGTGGCGAGTCCACCGCTTGAGCGCAAATACTTAAACCTCGATATCTTGGAAACTAAGGCCCATTGGATCGAAAGAAAAAATACTCACCTAATGGATTTTGATGTATTTTCACCCTGTAAAGCCCTATTCGAATCAACGACGTACATCTCGCGACCTCTCCTTGTAAGAGACAAAGTTGTCTTGCAACAAAAGCATCATCATCTTGCCTACTTTGTTTTGAACCACGTGAATACCTTTTTTTACATGAACAGAAATTATTCAGCTGCAGGAAGTTTGTCGCAAAGTGTAAGTTGCGCCCGATAAAACTGCGTCTGATGTGCTTTCATTTATATCCAGCTTTGGATATTAACAAATATCATTAAAATATACAGTCCACGGTCATTTTATATTATACCTGACTTATTTTCAATTCGACTTACCTAGAACAAGGGTTGGCCAACTCTCCATACGGGATGTAAGACCTTTTAAAAATATTTGATGTAAAAACAACACTGTCTCGCTATTTAAGAAGATACTGTTGACATCTTCGTGACTACATGGCGGTTTTTTTGAACTAGCTGCCATCTTAAAGGGTCTTGAGAAACAACTCACAAGAGTTTCCATTTGATCTGTGTATTCTTCCTCGGCTTCAACCATTTGAAATACCAAACTGTAAAGTACATATACCATTTATGAAGCAAATATTGCTGCATATGAGAGAACTATGTTTTCTCAAACATCAAAATATGCAACCGTTTACCTATTTCTCTTACGCATGCTCTCAGCATGTGGGCTTTTGATATACTGTTCAACAATTTGTTTCCAACGTCGTCTACATAACCAGCCTCGAAAAAAACTCTGGACCTTCTTAATCTTCTGCATTTCGGCAGAACCCTCGGAAATCTCTTTAAATCCTGCACAAGCGTCATTTCCACTTGTAGAAGTATTACTACTATTCTCAACATTATCACCACCACTACCCGCTGAGGAAACTTCAAATTCAACAGAACGTGATGCAAATGGAGCAGTCGTTGTTGAAGTACCACCGATATTTGAACCAATGCATTGAGACAAAGTTCTCTGAAAAGGATTTCGTCCCATTCCATACGTGGTGGTAGGGATAGCAGTGTTCGGTCTTAATTCCTTTTTTAGTGTGCACAACTAAAGAAGAATTGTACGAACTTTTACTATTATTATATACACGCATGCATAGATACAATTTTTATTTTTCCTACACAATAAATCCCGGGATATCAAAACGCTGCATATGTATCATTCCGATTATGAACTCCAGATCAAAATGATCCAATTTTGTAATTTCACAATTTTTTATTGAAAGTTGTCGAAGGTTAGCCATGAACAACATAATATTTATGAAACAAAAGCAGGGATATGACGACAAAATCATGTCCGTTTGAAGATGCACATTAAAGCCCGAACCTGACCTGGAAATTGATTTGTTTTCTTTCTCAGAGTCTTTCTATAGATATACCTAGTTTCGATCCACTTCTGAATGATTCACAAGTTCCTGTGACCCAATTTTTTTTTAGAAAAAGATACATTTTCAAAAAAAAAATGGAAAAGTTAATTTTTTACTTAAGAAAATTAATTTAAAAAAAAAATAATAATTTTTAGCAAAATAGATAAATGTTCAACAAGAGGTAAATTTTTAACTAAAATATACATTTTAAACAAAAAATAGAATAGTGAAGTTTGTAGTTAAAATAATTAATTTTCAACAACAAAGAAAAACGAATTTTCAAAAATGAATAATTATAGTTGAGTTTAAAAAAATGTAATGGTTGATATTTGAACCGAAAAAGATTCTAATTAATAATAAAAGAAAGCGGTCGAATTCAGCCTTAAGAGAAGAATTTTGAACAAAATATGTGAATCCTCAACTAAAATTGATTAATTTTTGACCAAACAGCTGCATTTTTGACAAAAAGGTGAATTTTTCACCAGAAGAGATTAATTTTCTACAATATATTTCAATTTTCAACAGAAGAAGAATTTTTCACCCGAAAAAGAAAAAAATATTCCACCAAATTGTTGAAATTTAAGGGAAAAAAAGCGGATTTTTCAACCCGAAAAAAAGATATTTTCAGCAGAAAAGTAGATTTTCAACCAAATATTTGAATTCATTAACAAAATTATTGATTTAAAAAAAAGATTTCAATCAAATAAAAAAATTTCAACCAAAAATAGTTCGATTTTTCAACTAAAGTGATGCATTATTAACTAAAACAGTGAATACTGAATCAAAAAAAAATTAATTTTCAACAAAATTCATAAATTTTCAAACAAATAGTTTAATTTTAAACTGAAAACATAAACTTGTAAACAAATAGTTGTAGGAGACACGCACGTTTTTGTTCATTTCAATTTCTTTATGTGAAATCCAGCACAATTAAATAATAACAAGTTGATTTTTTAACTGAAAAATATCGATTTTTAACAAATGGTTGAATTTTCAACTAAAAAAGATCAATTTCGAACCAAAAATAGAATAGTTAAATTTTCACTTCAAAAAGTTCAGTTTAACGAAACAAAATAATGTTAAAAAATAGTTAAATGTTTAACTAAAGGGAACCACAAAGATTATTTTCTACCAAAAGAGACGAATTTTCAACAACAAAAATACATGAACCAAATAGTTTGATTTTCAACCGAAAAGATAAACCTTTAAACAAATAGTCGAATTTTTAACTAAAAAAAGATCTATTTTTAACCAAATATTTGAACATTTAACTAAAAAATATAAATTTTCAAACAAAAATAGAATAATCAAATTTTCAGTTAAAAGCGTTCATTTTTAATAGAGAAAAGGAATTTTTAACAAAAAATACTAATTTTTCACAAAATGATAAAATTTTCAAACAAATAATAACATTTGCAACCAAAAATATAATACATAGTAGGTTTTTCTAGTAAAAAGCGTTAACTTTCAACCATAATTAGTTGGCGTTTTTCACTAAAGAGATGAGATTTTAACGAAAATTATGAATCTCGGGTACATTCTCATTTTTGTACATTTAATGTGTGCATTTCAACTGTCCCAATTTTCCTATATTGGGCTATAAATCTCTATGGCTCTGGAAATAACTTTTTTTCACCCTAAAAAAGTGTTTCTTTAGATTTACGTAGTTTAAATTTTCGTTGAAACTTAATGATTTTTCATTAAAAAATCTGTAGGAAAAACAACTAACAGTCGAGAGTTGCTACTCATGAAAGTTTATGACAGGCAATTGATCTTGAAAATCGGATCATTCTGATGCGCAATTTTATGACCAAATAAAAAATCCAAAATCTGTATAATGTAATACATGTATTTTACTTAAAATCGTTCGACCGAATAAGGATCTACTATAATTATTATTCATCCTAATTACCAATTTATCTCATTTTTATTATTCCGAATTACCATTTGTCATTATTTTTTATATTTCCCTGCTTGGAATAAAGAGATGGAAATAAATAAAAATTGTGGGCTATACTGATACAGAACTTTTCGATATTTTTAAAATACGGAACGTATTCACTGTACCCAGTAATATTCATCTCTTTCTATCCTTCTTTCAGCCTATCTTTATAAACTATAAATAAACTTTTGTCACTTGGAAAATCAATATTACATGCCCTCATGGAATATGTAATCCGTGGGGCGTGCAATAGAATCCAAAGATCATAACCTATGATCATGGAGACACCCTTTCATAAGTTGGGATAGAAAAGTGGAGATTGAAAGAGAGAGGCATTAATCTGATTTGAAAAAGAGATAGAAAGAGATTGCCTATCAAATGTGGATGAGAGAGAGGTTTGCAGTAATTGGGAGAGATAGGCCTGAATCTGAATTGACAAGAATATAGAAAAAGATAAACGTGTATAGGCGAAGAATATGCAGGGATAGATAAAATGGAATTGAAAAAGATAGGCCCGAATCTGGATTGTCAAAAGAGATGGAAAATTATAGCGGTGGATATTGGAGAGATAGATAGTGATAGTGAAGAGGAGATTGAAAGAGATAGGAGTGAATGGGAATTGATTAAGAGATAGAAAAAGATAGATGTGGATAGTGGAGAGATAGGTTGGGATAGAAAAGAGGGGATGGAAGGAGATTGATAAAGAGATAAAACAGGATAGAAGATTGTAGATGAGAGATACAAAAAGATGCACGACATCTTACCGATAGAAAATTATTGAAAGTGATATAACTTCTATCCCTTTACCTTGAAGAAGTACATAACCTAAAATTCATTTGAACATAACGCCATGTAATACTCCCGATGATATCGAAACTGCATTCATCTGAAATTTCATTCTCCTGAAAATGGTGTCTGGCATTCTGATTAGCTGGTTCGGATTTTGCGGTTTCGATGACATTAGGATTATGACAGATGGCGTTTCGTTAAAATGAATTTTAAGGTATGTGCTTATTCGGGAACAATGAAAATTATGTCACATAGTAATTGGGAAAAATAAAAATTGTGTCAAACAGTTATTCGGATAGTTTATATTGACCATGATCCGACATTCAAAGAAGGGGGGATTTAACAGAAAATAAGGAAAGTGGTAAAGGAAGAGAGAAGAAAAAATAAGGCATTGGGAGTAGGGTGACAATATATCGGTATTCAGGGGAATGGTACATTTGGAATGAGGCCAAAGAAAGGTTAGAGAATAAAGAACTAGATATTCAATGTGAGGTGTACGAAGGAAAAGTTAAGGTGTAGAGGAAAGAATAACAGAAGTAAAATAAACAGGAAAAATACACAACTAATAGAGGAAGGCGATAGGGCAAGTGGACAAATGACGGCGGGAGTCAAGACAAAATTATAAGAAAGGAAAGTGTTAAAAAGAGTCAAGAGTGGCAGGTTGGAAAACAATGTAAGAATAAAAGGAAAATGGCACAGCATGGTGACAATATATATGATGGAAAAGGAATGAAAGAGGTGAGAAATGATATACAGAAGTTTATTAAGGAGTAAGAAGAAACAGTAATAATAGGGGGCGAGGGATTTTCATTCCAGAGTAAGAATTAAAAGTAATACATCTCACAATTACTCTGGAAATAAGAAAAGAGACAAATAAGAGAAGTTTACATATATAAGAAACAACGTATCCATAGTTTTAGATTAGGTATTCGCTAATATAGAGGACTGGGGGAGTGTAAGAAAAATGAAAGTAAAAGCTGTAGACTCAAAACAGCACCCAATTGGAGTGTATCTAAAAGGACGAATAAGTAAAGAATTAACAAATAATATGAGAGACTTATTTGAGAAAGAAGTTTCGACAGAGGAAGCAAGGAAAGATTATATAAAAAACGGAAAAGTTATGATTTGAGAAGGCACTATTAAGTGAAGTATAGCAGGAGCTAAAAGAAAGGTAAAACACTAGAAACCAAAGAAAATTTATGAATAAAACGGAAAATTATTAAAATGGGACAAGAGTTTGACGGGACAAGGAATATAAGAAAAAGACAAGGAAGGTTTAAAACTTGTGTAAATATTGTAATAGGGAAAAGGGGAAAGGAAAGATTATGTCGTAGCTAAGAAGAAATACCGAGAGGCATGTTATCAAATAGTGGATATGAAGGAAAAGGAACTTGAGGAGGAAATAAGTGGAATTAAAACAGAAGGGGAGGAATGGCAATTTATTAATATAAAAGGAATAAAAAAAGGTGAATAGAGGATAATATTAGCATGGTCGAATGTGATATCTGTATACGATATGTAATGAAAATGATTCTTGAGGATAATAATCTAAGCTAAGATAACGTAAACATGTAAATGATAAAATGAAATTTTATAGTTTAGAAGTTCCTGAATAGTGTCAAAATTAGTTAAACTGCCAATTAGGATAAATTCAAATTGTAGTAAATTGCTATTCGGTCAAATGATTGTAGACAAATTAAATATTAGAAAATAGAATTTCAGGAATATTCATTCGCCTCGTTGATAACAGGATGATTGTGATGATTCGCAGTGCCAAGATTATTTTTCAAAAAATTAAACTTGAACATTTTTTTTCAAATTGGAACGCAGTGGATACAGATTAAATATTAAATATTTATTAAGTGAAAGTGTTTCCTGAATCATCTAAATTACAAAATATTTATTTTGAATTTACTGCTACGCGCACCTTTATGGAAAATCAATCATCGTGTTCTCAACTGCATTTCAACACAGGGTCAATATAAAGCAGTGAAACTGAAATCAAACCTGGCTACAAAATTTTAAATACATATACAGGGGTGGCCCAAAAGAAAAAAATTTTTTGAATTTCATTTAGGATAATGGCTCATTTCGTGAGGTTACCAGAAAAAGTCAATACAATTTTTTTCTCGATCAGACTACGTTTATGAGTGCATAATCATTGATTTTTTATATTGAACCCACCCCCCTCCAAACCGGTTCCAACATGCTCCAAAAACCAACCTCTAAACGAGGCTCCAGTATTTTACGGTATATTGGTCGAAAATATCACTTTTGTGTATTTTTTTCACACATCATTTTTATGGTCAAATAAAAAATTTTCATGCATTTTTTAATTCATTATTAATAGTTCTTTAAACAATTTCCACTTGCTTAAAAACTTTTTTCGACAAAGCAGATAAAATTTTCACTGTTTCCGAATGACATGAACTAATTAGTAAATCGTTCAAGTCGATTCTCGATTTGAATTAAATAGATCAAGTTACTCAGAGAATGTGTACATGTTTTACATTTTGTCGAAACAAAATGTTTAGACAAATGGCGATTTAAAAAACAATTAGAAGTAAGTAATACAAAGAGTCAACATGAGAGTTGCTAATGATATTTGTTGAAAATTTTGCAAAAAAAACTGCACTTTCTGCATTATTTTTAGTTAAAATTTACATTTGAACAATAAGAAAATGTTTAAACAATTAAAAATGAAGTAATTTGATCGTGTTGATATTTTATTTAAACCAATTAGTTGATGTTACTTAGAAAAGGAATAAATTTTTGATATTTTGTTGAAAAAAAAAATTGTAAAACAAATGGAAATTACTTAGACAATTATGAATAAGTGGTAAGAACACCGGATATACCAGAGTTCTGCCAAGCTTGTTAGGAATTATCCGAAAAACTAAATTTTTCTGCCTTATTCCAGTCAAAAGTCATATTTCAACGAGTCCAATTGACAAGGTTCCATCTCGAAGACACCAAATGAAAAGGTGCTAACTCTACGAGTTAGCACCTTTTTATCTGGTTCCTCCGAGATGGAGCCTTCTCATTTGGACATGTCGATTAAAACAATTAAAACTTCTATAAACAATTAACAACAACTTTAATCGCCCGTTCTGATTTTGAATATTGCCTAATTAGTTTATCCTATTGAAAGAGTACTGATTATTTGCATTTGTATTTAATTTGCAAAAATGAGGAATTCGCCTATGTATTTTCAATGAAAAAATTCAGGGGGTGGGCGGAACCCCTAAATGTTTTCTGATAAAAAAAAAGTGTTCACTTTTTTTGGGAACTTCAAAAAATGTGGGTTTTTGGACCACCCTACACACACACAAAATTGAAAAAACAAAAGCGATTTGGAAAATGCGATTTTGGTGTATTGACGTACCTCAGCACGAAGCTTTTTGATTTCCGATGCGAGTTCTTCGCATTGCTGAGTGTACTGCCATTTGGCTGTTTTTTCACTTTCCACAATTTGCAACAAGTGCAAATGTTTTTGCTCCAGTTCTTCTTTTTGCAGCAGCAGTTTATTAAAACTGCAATAACAAAAGTAACATTATACAGAATAATTAAACAAATTATAACGATTGTAACAAAAAATATTTGATTGAACATGTGGTGTGTAAGATATGTTACATAAATATATAAACTTGGAATGTTATTATAGACTCCTTTTTGCCAAAAATATGTCAAAAGTTCTCATCAAAGTTTTGCTCTATAAAAGAAAGTATGTACACTGAAAAAACTGGGAGTTCACTGAAGTTGCAGCATTTTTTGGGATTGCCAATGTTTAGCTCATTGTAATTAATAGATTTTGTGCAAAATGTGAGATAAATGAATGCTCAATTACTCATAATTAAGAATAGATTTTTTTTGGTAATGGTTTAAACAATTTTTATAAACAAATTGACAGTTTGGTGACTTTAAATGTATAGGCTCAATTTTAGTTCGCGGAATCAACTAGGTATTTCTTTCCGATGACACTTTACTATATTTTCCAAATTGACAATCAGTATTCATTATTTAAACAATTGTTATGAACAAATGCAGTTTGTGCCCATTTCTTGCCGGTTGACAACTTCGATTGTTTCTCAATCCAATGAACTCACGTAGTGTTCAAAAGCAGTGCTTTAGCCTCTGAAAGCAGTGATCTCTCAATTTGGGGAAACTGTTATCTCAATCTTCTCAAATAAAAATCAGCAGAACACAACAAAAATTGCAACAAGTCTTCGTGCATCTCGATTGGAGATGATTTTCTTGTCTTATTTTCTTGACCTCTTTTCAGGTCTTTATTTCACGCTTCTGATCCTCTTGAGATAATTGACCAATTGAGGTGACAAAAGAATCAATGCTATTTGCACCATGAATCGTGAGTTCTTCAGATTGAGAAACAAGCGAAGTTGTCAATCGGCAAAAAATGGACACAAAATACATTTTTTCTATAAAAATTGTGTAAATAATGAAGAATTGTTGTCAATTTTCAAGGTATCATAGCAAAGAGTCAGTTGTTTATGAAAATTGTTTAGACAATTGCTAAAAAGCATCTATTCTTAGTTATAGGTAATGCAACATTCATTTCTCTCACATTTTATACAAAATCTATTAATTTTAATGAGCTAAACATTGCCAAACCCAGAAAATGACTTTTCTTCTTTAATTTGTTTGTAACACAATAACAATTTTTTTTATCATTCTAACCGATGAGTACAATCGTACTAATCGGACCGCTGCTGAATCATAGCTCCATCTATAGCTTGTTTATGCATGAAAGTACGGTGCCCAAGCGTCAGCGTTTTTCTCAAAACCACATTTTTCAAATTGGCGAACACAATAACTTAAAACCTATCAAACTAATTGATTTCTTAAATTCTTCAATTATTTTATTTGAACAAAGAAGAGCAAATTTTACGGCCAAAAATGCCATTCTCCGCTTTTTGTCTAACACTTTTTTTTAATGTTTCTTTTTTTTTCTTTTTGTGGTTCGCCTAGTAACTACAAGTATGGTCATTGTAAATCTTTTCGGTTTTTTTGGTTTCAGAAAATGTGTCGGGAGTTATCAAGCCCACCATTTTGCTTCTCAAAGCGGAGATGGTTGGAGCAATAAAAGTAGACAAATAAATCGCGAATGTATCCATACCAGACGCCCCCCTTAAATTCAATTCTACAAAATTTTAGTAGTATGTCAAAACATGTCGACACTATTATTTCTATAATTGAAATAAATAACAACAAAAAACCGAAAAAGGTCTCAAAAAACTTATTATTTCTATCTTCCTGCAGAGATTTATAATTCATATAATTATATACATAGTTTATTTTGGAAATGTGGCAAACAAAATTATATTGAGTACCTGGCTTCACGAATCGCATCAATCCATGTCTTACAGTCTGCTTCTGTTGTAGCCTTTAATTCGTACTGTCGTTGATTTTCTCGTCTGTAGGATACGGCAAAACAGTGCTGAAAGGATTAAAATAGCGTGCATGTAAGAGAAGTGCTTGCGAAAAGCAGTAAGAGTAATTATTTATTAACAAAGACATCAAAAGTATTAAAATATTAAAATCAATGCCTTGACTTAGCTCTTCCAGACATAATTTTATAAATTGTGATGAAGAATTTTTGTATTGGCATTAGGGTCTTATGAACATATATTTAATTAAAAAACATGCATATCATTAAAGTTAAATTG
>CAKNYM010001639.1:0-10873 GCA_932195095.1 Andricus curvator | reverse complement strand
AACTGACCTATGCAGTTCGTTGCATAGTCAGCCTAACAAATCTTATTGCTCGTAGTCAAGTCTTTTATGTAAATCCTCCAGTCCATTTCCAATGTGTACAATAAGAATAGATATAAGTTACATTATATTTTGTTGCTATCACCTTATTTACAAAACACCAAGTCTCATTTTATTTTATTTTAAAATTATCAACCACAAGACAAAACAGCCTTACTTTCAAACGTTTGTAACTTTTGTCCTATCGCCTCAAACAAAATTTCACTCCACAAACTTTCAGGTGGTAATAACGATTTTTTGAAAAAGTCAAAATTTGACCCGAATTTTTGAAAATCAAAAATAAATTGGACTTTTTTTCAAATCTGGGTACTTTTTTTTCTTCAAAATAGTTTTAAAAGAAAGCTGAGATTTTTTCCTATGAGACCCAAAATTTTCAGAGTGGCAAATTGTTTCCTCTTTGAGTAATAGAACGATACGTAAAGAAGATTCCTTTAGTGACAGTTTTTTAAGTTAAGTAATATTATATGGTAATATTATGTGTCTTTCCGTTCGATTCTTTGGCGATAGTTTCAATAGTTGTTTTCTTTGCAGGCCTTTTTTGCGGTTTCTGTTTTTTGCCATTCTAGAAGATGACGTATTTCTCAGAGGACGAAAACTTCTTGAGTTGAAGATTTCCATCTTGTATCTGGTATCGTGACAGCTTTTTCAAATCTGGCTTTCAGTAACTCGGTGGCTTAGGCATGATTTTCTTTGCTTGTACGTGCTGCTTGTCTCTTTATATTCGCTCCTATACCATCACATGCACCCTTACCATGAGATGTACCATGGAAGTACCATTCAGCTTGGATACCAAAATCTTCTTCATGGGCTTAGAGATTAACAAAGCTACTCTTATTTTTAAAATGTTGCCCTGCACCATCAGTGAAATAGTAGACTTTTTTTGGCCTGAAATGAGTTTTCAAGTAATCTACTATTGTCTTTTGATACTCGTGAACAGCCACCATGTCATGAGCTAAGGTATCAGATATGATTGCGATACTTACGTGCTTGAGCTCTCCATATTTTTTATAATAAATCACCACAGTGAATATTGTAGCTTGGTCGTTATTCCAGTGAAATGATCGCGCTGCATTCTGAATTATGAAGGCGTAATTCTCAGCGAAATCGAAGCAAATCAAAAACTCCCTGAGCAATAAATTTTCCTTCAGGTTTTTGAAAAAAGATGATTGCTCCTTTGAAATAAAGTAATGAGTTTTTAATTTCAACAGCCTTTCACAGAAGTCATCTAGGAATTCATCAGTATCCACTACCAGAGTCTTTAGATACATCTGTCGGTCTCTAACCAAATTTCAAATCTCACTTCATTAATACAATGTTCATCAAAAGCTTTTGTGATGTTATCTTTCAAGTTTGCAGTACCTGGACAGTTTTCACACTCTCCTAAATGACAGCAACTTGAAGAGTAAGGACATACAATAGCATCCAGACAGTCGTGATAATTTGTGAGCACCATGTCAGTATCCTTTTTTAAATGTTGAATATTTATTTCATTCAACATCAACTTGAAATTCTCATGATGCACGCAAATGCAGAGAGCAGTTACTTTAGTAGCATATAATATTACTTAACTTAAAAAACTGGCACTAAAGCGTTGCACAAAGATCCTCGGCGTGAGCACACTAGGGGAGATCGCGCGCCACCCGCCCTATTATGGAATCTTTTTTACGTCTCGTTCTATTACTCAAAGAGGAATTAATTTGCCACTATGAAAATTAAGCGTCTTATAGGAAAAAATCTCAGCTTTCTTTTAAAACTATTTTTAAGAAAAAAAAGTGCCCAAATTTGAAAAAAAGTCAAATTTATTTTTGATTTTCAAAAATTCTGGTCAAATTTGGACTTTTTCAAAAAATCGTTATTACCACCAGAAATTTTGTGAAAAAATCTATCGAAAATATCAAAAGTGAAATTTTGTTTAAGGCAATAGGACAAAAGTTACAAACGTTTGAAAGTAAGGCTTTGCTTGAAAAACCCAAAAATTGTACCCCCTCGACTTTGATAAACAATCATCAAAATGAATTAATTTTTGGTGTGAGGACTACTATCTAATAGGACTACAATTAGGCCAATTTTTTGCCCGATCGGACATCTTTCATTTTCGAGGTGGGTACACTTCAGAAATTATGCCCCATATTTGAAGTTAAAATACTTTGATAATGATTAACAGTTTTTACTGTTATTAATAATTTGTGTGAACCAATTTTTCTCATCACATATATTTACAGGATAAAATTTCGTTTTCCTTCATAGAAACAAAACTGTCAGTCATTTAGCAGCGACTCTTTTCTAACAAATTTGGTCAAACTAACTTTTTATATCAGGTGGATTTTACAAAATATTCTCGTTTGAATCACTTGTTTCCATGTCTTAAAGTTACAATCATTTTCATAGTTAGGATGGCCGTAAAAGCGAGTTTAAATTACCAGCTTTGCTAATAAATTAATTGAAAATTTATGAAGTTATTTCAACCTTTGCTAATGTACCAAGGACCTTAGTTAAATCCTAGTACGCCATTACCAGTTTTTTCAGTGGCATACTGTTCATGCATTGCATTGCCGAAACGAACGCACGAATTTCATTTAAGGTATAACTGTATAAGTGCACAAGTCATAAACTTTTGTAAATTTAATTACAAAAAGTCGCTTGACTTTTAGAAAACATGAAAGTAAGAAAGAACCAAATACTCATTATTCTATTAGGAAGCTTTAGCAACAAAGCTGATTCGAAATCTCTCGACCTGTTTAACGACGTTTTTCGTATCTCGATGAAAATGCTGTGGTTTTTGTGAGAGCAACAAATCCGGAAAAAGTCACCAGAATTATTAATACAACAAAAAATTATCTGCATCTGCACTGATAAAGCTCGGACGACTAAAAAGTGGATAAAACTGTATATTTTCCTAAAAAGTGAGCTCGCGTAATTTGGACACTAATGAGCTACACTGTTAGAAATGTTTGCAATTTTAGTATGCACGGGCATATTAAATTTCCTATATTTTCACTAAATTCATTTCACTTTGTAATTTTAGTATACTTACGTACACTAAATTTCTGTTACGAAGTTATACGTATACTAAATTTATTAAGTGTGCAGTAAGTTTCTTTTACGTATATGAATTTCATAGTTTCTGTATACTAAAATTCATATACGCGTTTACTATATTCAGCTGCGCAAGCGCGTTTCGATTTACGTGGGTCGCGCAACCTGGCCGGTGGCACGCTCGCATACCGCTGCATTTGTTGAGTTCTTGTGATGTTAAAGTTTCTGCGAATTCTTCTCTTCAAAATGTAGGTTTAATTTATTAACGTAAATGTAGCTTTACTGTAAAATTTAATAATCGACAATGTACCAAAATGAGGTGTCATCGTTTGATTTGCACGTTTTCGATTGTGGGGTTATCTGTTATCTGCTCTCCTCTTTTGGAGGCCATAGATCTTTTGGATCAGTCGTTAATTTTTAAAAATCCAATTCCAAACATCCAAAGAGGCACATCACAAGTCACGGCTTCCCTCCTTCAATTCCCGGATAAACCGAGAGGAGAAGGAAAATATCTTCGAGAAGCTGGTTCAAGAGGAAGAAGAGGAAGGTGATTTTGCTCGTAAAGGAAAGTTGATCCAGCGAAACGAGGTTCAAAAACGAAACCAGAATAATTGTCACTTAATCCCGAACAAAAACGTGCCTCCAATTCAGGTAAATAATTCATTAAAATTTCGAAGGCCTTTCTTTATTGGAAGTTTCAAATTTTTCCGAGTGTCTACCTACAGATTTTTTTATTTTAATTGAAAACAAATACACGCGCGACTATTTTTGATGCTTCACACATTTTTTAAAGTAAAATATAAAAGTAATATTAATACATTGTATTTCATCACATACCAATTTCCAACGAAAACATATTCAACAATTCAACTATTTTGTTGAAAATTCGTCCTTTTCGGTTGAATTCAACTGTTATTTATTTCAAATAAAAATCTTGTTTAGTTGAAATATCAACTATTACCTGTTTCGTTGCAAATGCATCTTTTTTGGTTGAACTACTTTTTTTTAAATTTATTTTTTTTTCATTCAAATTCAATTATTTTGTAGGAAGATAATTTTCTTGGTCGAAAAATTCAAAAATTTGGTAGAAAAATTCAGTATTCAGTTCAAAATTAACTTATCAGATGAAAATTTATATTTTTTGTTGAAAATTCAAGTATTTGGTTAAAATTAAGCTATTTGGTAGAAAATGAACTTTTCCAATAATTAAGCCACTTTTTTGAAAGTTTATCTACTTTGTCAAGAATTCATTTCTTTAGTTCAAAATTCATCTCTTTGGTTGAAAATTTAACTACTGCATTTTTAGAAAATTAATCTTCTTGGTTGAAAATCATCTTTTAGGTTGAATGTTGAACTCCTTTGTTGAAAATTCATTTTTTTTAAGATTCATCATTTTAGTTGAAAATCATTCTCTTTGGTTGGAAATTTAACTACATATTTTGTTGAAATTCCTTTCTTTTTAATTGAGAATTAATTTTTTTAACTAAAAATGTAAGTATTATATTTTTGATTGAAAATTGATACTTTTAAATGGAAATCGATCTTTTATAATTAAAAATTCATTATTTTTGGTTAAAAATGCAACTATTTGGTTCTAAATTAATCTGCTTTGGCTGACGATTCAACCATTTTGTTGAAAATTCGTCTTTTTTGGTTGAATTTAATTATTTTTTATTTCAAATAAAAACCTATGGTTGAAATGACAACTATGACCTGTTTCATTGCGAGTTCATGTTTTTTTGTTAAAGATAAACTACTTTTTCAATAATTTATTTTTTCTTTTTGTTTGAAGAATTATCATTTTAGTTGAAAATGCATATTTTCTGGTCGAAAATTAAACTATTTTACAAAACATTTAAGTATTCAGTTGTAAATTACCTTTTTGTTGAACGCTCATATTTTTTGTTGACGATTCAAGTATTTGGTTGATAATTTACTTTTTTAAAAGCTCTTTGGTTGAAACTGTAACTATTCTTCTTTACTCATATTATGTCCCCTAAGGGTTTACATGCCTTCCATTTCTTACAACACTTCCTTCTACATGTTTTATAAAATCTTATCCTTACTATTTACAGTTATTTACACCTTTTTACAGAAAATCCTGTATCTATATCCTTATTTCTATTTTTTTACGATAGCGCAATTTGGGACGTGTTAGCGAACGAGTGAGCGAGCGTGCAGGCGAGAGAAAGAGAGCGATAACACATCTTAATTTACTTATGCTATTACATAACCATTACTTACAAATACTTACGCTTCTAATTTAAGCGACTTCCGTTTCCTTTTTCTTTCACTTCTCTTGTATCTCCATTTAGCCATTTTTTTCATCCATTCATTCATTTTTTCTCATTCGCTCCCCTAGCACCCTCCAACTCCTTCACCCACTCTTCCCCTAAACTATCCTCCCCTAGAATCTTTACCATATTCTCTTGCCAGCTTGCTTTATCTTTCATTCCTCTCCTACATCCTTCCCATACATGCTCCCATGTTTCCTCTTCCCATTCACAGATTCTGCACTTGCTGTTCTCTTTCTTTTCCCAGTACATACATGCTTTTACCTCGTTTCCCAATCTAAATCTTGCTATTCTGGTCCATATTTTCTCTCCCCATCCCTTTTCTAAATACTCTGGTACTCCTTTCTTTTTTATCATCTTATACGATTGATTATATTTTGATTCTTCAATCATCCTCCATCTTTCTATTTATTGTATTTCTCTCTCCCTTTTTTCCACTTCTTCATAGTTGACTCCGGTCCCGTCTTCTATATATCTAGCCTTAAAGAACTCCCTCCTTTCTTTTACCCATCTCGTTAATTCCATCGCCCTCCTTCTCCTTTCTTCCAACCCTATCCAACACTTTCGCTGACTCCCCTCCCTTTCCCTCGCCCAGCTTCGTCTCAAAAATCCATGCCCTCGTTCCCGCTCTAGTACTTAATTTATCCATTTGTGCTTCTTCTCTCACCATATATCCGGGCGTCCTCCAGTCTACCCCTAGCGTCCACCTTATATACTTTTCTTCTAAACTCTCAATCTCTTTCCTTTCTTTCCATTCCCATATATCTACTCCATAACCTAATGCCGGCCATACCAGCGTATCAAATAACCACATTCTCCTCCTCCAATTTTTTTAAACCTTCTTTTTCTATTCCTCATATCTGCCTCATTACCCCTACTGCTTATTTCATTCTTTCTCTTATATGATCTTTATGATCTCCATTTGATTGCAAGGTATATCCCAAATACCTAAACTCTTTTACTTCTTCTACTTTTATTCCCTTCCATCTCCCCGTCCATTCTTTTTTTCTTCCCCCTCCTTTTCTGAACCTTATAATCTTTGTCTTTTCTACATTTAAATTCAACTTTTTTCCATCTAAGTATTTCTCTAATCCTGTAATTAAGCCCGCCATCCCTTCTTCATCCTCTGCCATCAACACTATATCGTCTGCGTATGCCAGTTTATATATCTTTTAGTTTCCTATCCTAACCCTTCCCCACACTTTTCTCTTCATTTCTTCTTCCAAGTCTGATATTAATATATTAAATAAAAGTGGGCTCAGAGGACATCCTTGTCTTACTCCTCTCACCAACCAGAAACTTTCTCCTACTTGCTCTACTACCTTTACCTTACTTTCTCTCTCTCTGAAAATTTCTGATACTCTCTTTATTCATCCCTCTCGTATCCCCTTTTTCACCATACCTTTTTTCATCTCGCCTTGGGCTAATGAGTCAAACGCCGCCTTTAAGTCCACGAACATTACCATCATTGCCCCTTTCTCCCTTTTAATCCTCTTATTTACTAAATAGTTCAAAACATATATATTTTCCATCACCCTACCCCTTTTTTAAACCCTGTGTGATTTGCTGGCTCTATCTTTTTCTCCACAGCTTATTTTTTTAACCTCTCCGATAAAACAGTCACATGTTCCTTATTTTCTTTAACCTTTTCTCCTGCTTTTCTTCATACATCCCCATTACTTCTATCATCATTCCGCGCGTTTCTTTCAATCTTTCCTTTTCCATCGGATCTTTAGCCTCAGCTCTGTCTCCCTCCGTCCCCTTATTTTTCTCATCCTTCTCTACAAAACTATGTTTTCGCAGCAGCGATCTGAACATTTTTTGGATTTTTCAAGCATGATCTTACAGCTTCCTTGTCTTCACTGCTTCCCCTCTCCCCTCTCTTCCCTTTGATGAATGCCTCAATCGATCCCACCCTCTACGACCTCAATCTATCCTTTTCTACCGTTTTCATATACTTTCCCCTTGCCCTTCTTTCTTTGTTCTCCCCTTTCGGTGTACTGAAAACTTTCTGATCTAAATCCCTGTTATTCTTGCTGGTACTCGATCCGCTAGCCATGAATCCAATTCAGACGATCCCGCCATCTATCGTTTTCTGTCTCTATCTATCGTCGCGTCAGAGATGAAACCTCATCTCTCGTCGCGTCTACCTGCCTTGCCTTTCTTCTTTTCTACCCTGCCTGGCTACGACCAACCTGGTCCTTCCATCCTGTCACAAATCTCAAACCCACCTAACCTCAACATGAACACAGATCTGTCTTGATCCCTAAAAATATCCTCACCCCCTTGTCAAACTTTCAATCTCTCAATCAATCCCTCACAAACGAACCCTTCTACACACATCCACAATCCACTCTCCTTAAATTTCACCACAATTATCAGAAAAACTCAGCATAAAAAATTTAGTGAAAAAATAAACTATTTTTATGAAAATCAAACTATTTGGTAGAATATTAACTTTTTTGTTAAAAATCATATTTTCTGATTGAAAATTCAATTGTTTTGTAGATAATTCGTCCTATTGGCTTTAAAATTCAACAATTTTGTTGAAAAATCATATTTTTTGATAGAACATTAATCTTCTTGGAGAAAGATTCGTCTTTTTGGTTGAAAATTTAACTATTTGGTTAAAAATTAATCTTCTTTGGTTGAAAATTCAACTACTTGGTTGAAAGTTGAACTATCTTTGTTGAACATTCATTATTTTTAAGATTCGGACACCCCGATAGTATGTGTTGTAGGTACTCAGCGTGTGCATGCCACGCTTTGCACCTATCGATGGGAACTTCTTGACATAAAATGCGGTCACGGTATGCTAAGATGAAAATGACACCGTCCTGGCATGCGAAAATGAAACCCTCTGTACCTGAATTAAGCCCTGATTATCTGAGGAAAGCAAAAGTTTGCTCCTTTGACAAGGACTGTTTTTCTACATTTCTGTGAAAGTTTCCGTGCATTTTCTTGTCGAGTAGCTATTAGTGGAATTTTTCAACCTCTGCTTTCTTTACTTCGGCTTTTAGAAGTGGAGCATCTAGATGGAGTAATGCCCTTTCCACACTTCCGATGTTAAAACTCAGGCTAAGGGTCTCGGCCGCTTGCTCCGCGGCTTTGTAAAGGAACGCTCCTTCGCCAATCATCTCGTGGTTCTTGACCATTTTTAGGAGAGGATGTCTGCCATTGGCAACGATGTAAGCTGTACTTAGAACAATTCGGTTATGGAGGCACTGGAGATTCAGAAGTCCGGGTCCGCCTTGACGGCGTGAAATGTATAATCGCGAAACTGACGAATTAATATGGAAGCTTTTATGCATATGCATGATCTTACGTGTGTTGATATCAAGGGCCTTAAGCTCGTTCTTAGTCCATTGAACTACCCCAAACGAGTAGAGTAGAACCGGGACGGCAAGCATGTTAGTCGCAGATACCTTGTTCAACGCCGACAGATTTGAAGACCAAATCTGTCGAAGAAGATGCTTGTATCTGCTTCGGAGAGACTTCTTCACTGACGTTACGTCCTGAATGCGGCTTTGAGGCACACACATGTATGTATAGGTCTCGCCAGTATTAAGATATCTAATAACACTTATATCCACAAGCTCAGAGTTCTTGGGAACGCCAGTGATCTTTACTTTCTTCAGATTAATTTTGGCACACTTGTACAAACCAAAGTCCATCCCAATCTCTCCTGTGTACCTCTTGACGATATCTATAGCAGTTTGAAGTTTGCTTTTGCCAGAGGCATAGATCTTCAGGTCATCCATATAAAATACATGAGTGACCTTATGCTCGCGCTGATTAGGGTCATCACAGAGGTATCCGGGAGAATTTCGTAGTGCGAGAGATAGAGGCATAAGTGTGATGCGGAAAAGCAAAGGGCTCATGGTATCACCCTGAAAGACGCCCCTCTGGAAGGTGACGTTGTTCATTGTCACACGATAATTTCTAGATGAGATAGTAAATATAGTTTTCCAAAGAGGCATCAATCTTTCTATGCATCTCACTATGTGTGGATATACCTTGAAACTTTCCAACAGACAGATGATAAGTCTATGAGAGGTTGAATCGAAAGCTTTCCCGTAGTCAATCCAGGCCATTAACAGGACGCGATGATGGGCTGCAACGTCTTTACAGACACACCTGTCAATTAGCTGGTTCTCTCGACAGCCTGCCACACCTTTTTACGAGTTGCCTTTTTTCGGCAGGAGTATAGTGCGTCCTAACACCAGCCACTGCGGATCGCTGAAGAGGCGATCTGTATTCTCCTCCTTGCGTCAGATAACAGCCGTATTGTGTCAACAATATGCTGCTTGATTTTCAGCAGCTTTGACTTGTTTAGTGTGTGATTTAAGATCCTTAGTTCTTGGGCGAACTTTCGAATCCTTTCCGTAAACGATCTACCAGATGTTATGTAGTCAATCACACATTGAACACGGGACGTATTCTGTCTTGCCCATCCAATCTTCTTGTTCAGTTGATGCAAGCGTCTTTTGGTCTTTTGATCCATCGTCGGTTTCAGCCTTCGATTTGAATCAGCCAAAGCTCTCGCAGCACCATAAACTGAGCAATTGATGGTGCAGAGGTCGGACTCTTGCGTGATATCTCCACAAAGAAAGGCATCCATTTCAGCCAGATCTTGGGGCTTAGGAGGAACTTGCATGTTAATGTTCCTTCTTGTAATTAAATTGCGATCATCTCTCAGAAGGTGCCTGCTTTCTGCATTTGGTCTCAATGTCGCTTCCTCATCTTCTTCTGCAGCTTGATAAAGCAGCGGTTGGGGGAGCACTCCGCGTACATATCCATTTTTCCGGAGGTTGACGGCTTGATTTCGCAAAGACTGATGCGAAACGTGCTGAAGCTCTGGGTCATTCTGGCACCACAGAGTGTGCATACGCGCCATAAAGCCTCCGTGAACAGGGATAATGCTGGCATCGTAGCAGTCTAGCACGCCATCCCTGAGTCGATCCGTCCACTCAATGTGGGCGTCTCGCCGGTTCGTCGTTCTGTTTCCATCTAAATTATTTTCATCACCCCGAACTGTAGGCTGATCGGCATTGTTTGCCGACCCATTGTCGGGTGCTCTGCGCGTTCGATTGTCTTGAACCGCATCTACAACATTTTGGTGTTTTGGTGGTTTCACTGTTGTTCCCACGAGCAGCTAGGGAAAGGGTTAGTCCATCTTTGTAGAGCCCCGTGTGCAAGGATAAGGCTGATACTCTGAGAGGTCGCCCGGTATCCCAGAGTCACCGTTTGAGACACCTAACCCAGGTGCCATTCAGCTTTCGGCACGGTTGTTACGCCTTCGCTTAGGAGTTATTCCTTCGGGACCATCCCTGGACAATTGTCCGCGACTGCTTATTAATTATTGTAACCATATTCAGCAGAAACCCTTGGTACAGGGATTCTCTATCCGCAACCCGAGGACGCGTTCGGTGGCTTTGTCATAGGCCCTTCGGTTCTATTCCAAAGGAATCGAAACCGAAATATAT
>CAKNYM010001633.1:0-11345 GCA_932195095.1 Andricus curvator | reverse complement strand
AAAATTAAAATAACTACTATTAAATAAATAAATTTCACCTGAAATATTTTTTTCTCATGTTCGTCTACATTCTTCAATTTTCTTCTAAAATTATTCACAATTAACGATTGGAATATTTTTCTCGATTTTAAGAATCATTCTTAATAATGCTCATGTTTGAACTTGAGATAACTAGTGTACATTCTTAATTGAAGCCTAGGCCGAAATAACGTGGGATCAAAAACAATATTTTTATTGAAAAACTATGTTCATAGTGTATGGCAAGAGATTCTGGCTCAATGTTTTTCTATTGGACGCCGTAGTATATGTCCTAGAACAAACTGGGTCATACAACAAACTATTTCACCATCTACTCACAGTTGGAATAAAGATTCCGTAAAAATAGCTTTTTGTTGATCCAACTTATCTCTGCCGAGGCTTAAATTATAGCGAGAAATTTCCAGTAAATTCAACATGAATGGCACCATTTTTTAAAATTTATTTACAAGTCTTTAAAATTAGCAGATTATTTTTCTCAATAACAAACTATGACTCGCCGCGTGTGTCATAAACCGACACCGTACTTTCAATATTTTTTTAATATTTAAGAAAAATTTTCAAGGTATTTCCGGATAATCTATTCATCAAGGTAGAATTAAATTCGACTATTTGAATTTGATACGAATTTTCTATAAGATTTCATTTACCGACTTTTTTAGAATTATTTAACATATAAATGTCTTAAATTATTTCATTTTTATGTCAGAATTTTATTTTAAAATTATAAATAATAAATTGTCAATAGATAAATATAATAAATAAAATATAATTATAAAAAACTATAATAAATAAAAAAAAATACCGTTAAATAACAGTAAAAATAGTATTTTTACAACAAACCAAAAAAAAAACATTTTCGTACATTTTCATTGCATTATTTAAATTTAAATCATTATTTTTTTAAATTAAAACTTTGCACAGATGATTCCGCCTATCTTGGTATATTTTTTCGAATAATTTTTTTTCGTGAATTTATTTATCAATTATGAATTAACAAAGTAGTGGAATTTCAATCAAAAAAAGTTGAATTGTCAAGAAAAAATGTAATAGTTGAGATTAAACAAAACAATACGAATTTCCAGCAAAATAGTTGAATCCTTAATTAAAACAGATTCGTTTCAAGCAAATAGATTTTTAACGAAAAAAGTTGCAATTTTCTGCCAAAGGTTATGAATTTTTTAATGAAAAATATAGTGAAGTCTCGCCTATTTCAAGTCGCTCCCATTTCTAGTCGCACCTATTTCAAGTCGAGAAAATATTCTAAACGTAAAATTAAGTCATAAATATACGAATAGTAATATTTGTCAAGTGTAGAATATATTTTCTCAGTCATGTTCCATTCTTTTGTCGATTAACGACCTTTCAGTGTAACGAGATAGAATAAAATATTCAAAATTTGCGGTTAGTGTATCAGATCGATTTGATCAGAATCGGGCACTCTAACATCAAATTTCGGATGGTTGATTGTATTTCGTGAACCTGAAAGGTCGTCAATCGAGAAAGAAATGGAACATGACTGAGAAAATACACTCTACACTTGAAAAATATCACCATTCAGACCTTTATAAGTTACTGTTACGTTTAGATTATTTTCACCAAAAAGGCGTATGAAGTTTCAGTCCCATGTCAAGAACTATGCTAACCTTCCTGACATTTCCACCTATCCTAGCATGACCGTGACGTCATGCTACAATATTCACTATTCCGCGAAATATTGGAGTCATTTTTTGATTCTATTATATTGATTTTTATTTGGCAAATTGTATCTACTATTTCAAGAAAATGTTATATTTGTCACGTCGAACGTCATTCGTCAACAAAAACACTTGAAAAACACTGACATACATGCAGTGATGCTAACGGGCCGAGACTTTTTCAACTGCGCGTGAACCGAAAGTCGCAAGTCTATTTAAAATTACAAAGTATAAACTTGTAATATTAGAATAATAATAAATTATTCATAGAAATAAGCTATTTCTTAGATTCAATTTAATTAATTTAAAAAAATTAAAAATGTATTTCAAATATTTATCTGTATTATTATTGATAGTATTTATTGATTTCGAATAGACTCGCGCCTTTCGGTACATGCGCAGTTGAAAAAGTTGCTTACAGCGCGCGCATCGATACAAGGCCGAAGCAGCCAATGAACGTCGCTTGACAAAAATAACCTGACGACTCGCGGTAGAGGTGGGGGACCCTCCAGCCTTGAAATTCTCGAATCTTTACGTTTCGCGGCCCTTGAAATAGGCAAGTCTTCACTGTACTAGTTTTCAATAATAGTTGAATTTTCAATCAAAAAAGATTTTTTAGTTCTTCTGTATTCATAATGTGTCCCCTAAGGGTTTATATGACTTCCATTTCTTACAATACTTCCGTCTACCTATTTTATAAAAACTTATCCTTACTATTTACAGTTATTTACACATATTTACAGAAAATCTTATATCTAAATCCTTATTCCTATTTTGGATGATAGCACAATTTGGGACGTGTCAGCGAACAAGACATAACCATTACTTACAAATCTTTACGCTTCTAATTTAAGCGACTTCCGTTTCCTTTTTCTTTCACTTCTCTTGTACCTCCACTTTTCCAGTTTTCTGCATCCATTCTTTCATTTTTTCTCATTCGCTCCCCTAGCACCCTCTAACTCCTTCATCCACTCTTCCCCCAAACCATCCTCCTCTAGAATCTTTATCACATTCTCTTGCCAGCTTCCTTTATCTTCCATTCCCCTCCTACATCCTTCCCATACATGCTCCCATGTTTCCTCTTCCCATTCACAGATTCTGCACTTTCTGTTCTCTTTCTTTTCCAATACATACCTGCCCTTACCTCGTTTCCCAATCTAAATCTTGCTATTCTGGTCCATCTTTTTTCTCCCCATCCCTTTTCTAAATACTTTGGTAGTTCTTCCTTTTTTATCAACTCATACCATTTATTATATTTTATTATATTTTGGTTCCTCAATCATCCCCCATCTTTCTATCAATTGTCTTTCTCTCTCCCTTCTTTCCACTTCTTCATAGTTTACTCCAATCCCGTCTTCTATATTTCTAGCCTTAAATAACTCCCTCGTTTCCTCTTCCCACCTCGTTAATTTCATCGCCCTCTCTCTCCTTTCTTCAACCTCCATCAAACACTTTCTCGCTAACTCCCGTCCCTTTCCCTCCCTCAGCTTCGTCTCAAAATTCCATGCCCTCTTTCCCGCTCTAGTACTTAATTAATCCCTTTGCGCTTCTTCTCTCACCATGTATCCCGGCGTCGTCTAGTCTACCCCTAGCGTCCACCTTATATACCTTTCTTGTAAACTCTTAATCTCTTTCCTTTCTTTCCATCCCCGTATCTCTACTCCATAACTTAATGCCGGCCACACCAGCGTATCAAATAACCAAATTCTCCTTCTCCAATTGTTTTTAAACCTTCTTTTTCCTATTCCCCATATCTGTTTCATTACCCCTGCTGCTTTGTTTATCCTTTCTCTGATATGAGCTCTATGATCTCCATTTGTTTGCAAGGCATATCCCAAAAACTCTTTTACTTCTTCTAATTTTATTCCCTTCCATCTCCCCAGATATTCTTTCTTTCTTCTCCCTCCTTTTCTAAACCTCATTATCTTTGTCTTTTCTACATTTAAATTCAAATTTTTCCCATCCGTAACTTTTTCTATCTCGCCTCGGTCTATTTAGTCAAACGCCGCCTTCAAGTCCACGAACATTGCTATCCCCTCTATACTTCTGTTTAGGAAAAACCATCCCATCCCCCCTAAGCTCTTTAACAACTGCTTCCCCCCCCCCCTTATTCAGTATCTTGTCTTCAGATTTTCTTCCTCGCTCTCCATCGCATTCCCTTCCTCCTCTATCTCCTGTTCTCGCATTAATACCTCTTCCTATTATCAGCCTCCTCTTGCTTATTTTCTTCCATCAGTTTTCTCATCTCCTCTGATTTCCCCTGCAAATCACCGTTCACATAAACCCCCACAATCTTCCACCTCTCTTCTCCCATATTTATCTCTTCTACTATTAATCCTTCTTTATGTTCTTTCAACTCTTTTTTATCCTTCTCTGTTATACATTCGTTCCTCACTCCTATTACGATTCCTCCCATTGCTCTGCCTTTTTTATTCTTCCTCTTTGCATTTGTAACCTCTTGGTAATCTTCCCCTTACTCTTTCCCATCCCTTTTCATCTAGCAACGTCTCCATCATTACTACTACATTCCATTGTGTCAAATTTCTCATAAACTCCCTATCATTTTTTCTAAACCTGCTATATTCCAGTAGCATATCCTGAAATCTTCCCTACTTTCGTTTCTCGTCTCTTTTTATTTCCTACTATTTCTTATTTCTTTATCTCCCGTTCCTCTCTCTCCTAGTTTCGCGACACCTCATTTTTTACTTACTCTTCCCTGTCCTCATCCTAATTCCACCATACACCTTTTATGTGTATTCTTTCATACTTAACCCATGTTCTTCTTCCCTTTTTTCTTTCCTCTTCCGCTATTTTCCTTAACTTATACTGCATCTTCCTTTCTACAAATGCCAAATCATCCTCTATTCTCTCCGAGCTTCCATATAACACTCTGTTCTTTGTCATCACTTCCCTCTTATGTTCCCATTTCTTTAGTTTCACCAGTAGCATTCTCTCCCCTCTTCGCTCTTCCCTTCCTACGCTTCGCACTTCCTCTATCTCTCGCTCTACGCGCTCGGAGGTATTTACATCGCGCTTTACGTTCGGTTCCTCTAGATTTTTGAACTTCGTGTTCGACTTCAATGAAAAGAAAAAGTTTATTTGCAAATATTATAAAATTATCAAAACCTCTACATATGAAGTGATTGTTAAATTTGTTTTTATTTGAGACTGAAAAGGAACTTTATTTACTTAAGGTTCTATCGACCTTAAGAAACACATTCTAATCCAGACACTCGCGCTCGATATTTGATTTGAAAATCATTTGAACCTTGCGTTCCACGCTCGGTTCTGTGCATCGTATGATAGAAACAAAAAAGTTTGAGCGCACTTACGGCGCGCGATTTGGTCGTCGCGCTTTGCGCTCTGAAATACATTGATCGCGCACTTTGTGTTTCGTGTTATATGTTCTCCATATACAAATTACTAAATTTGTATTTGATTTCAAATAAAGAATAATGATATAAATTAGGCTACACATTTTATTGTGCCGTTTTTCAAAAAAGTTAATTTTTTCCATTTTGAATGTATTCTTATAACAAAAATAGATCACAAATTTTTAAATCTTTTTTGAATGCACAATTTTTGTTCATTCATCTGTTTTCGTACCTTGCATCGTTTTTCCAAAAATTTGATTTATTTTACTGTCAATATTATTTTCACGAATAAAATTATTCGTCTAAAAATTTAATTTTTCTATTTTTAATGCTTTTTTCACGAATAAAACAAAAACTGCGGGTCATATCAAAAACTGAATAATATAAAATTTATAGATCTTTTTTAGGTGCACAATTTTGGTCAGTTCATCTTCTGTCGTATCTTGCATAGTTTGACAGCAAAATAGAATTTTTGTTTTTCATTATTTTTTTTGTGCGATCAAAATTTGAATTTTTGATTTTTCAAAAGATTCAAAAAGTTGTTATGAAAATAATGCAGGGTGTTCAAAAAGCAACGTTTTTCTCCTCTTGGTTTTTTTTTCATATCGTAGAGATATATTAGTAGAGTACTACTAATAACCGTACATAGAATTTTCAGAACTTGAAAAAAGTGGTCTCAAAAATTTTCAAAATGTGCTCATTTCTTGAATTTTCATCCAAAATAGCTGTCTAACGAACTTGACCTTCATTTTAGGACACTTGGGGAGTATACCAAAGGCCAATTCAATCTGTTAATTTTTTCGAAAGTTATGGTGCTAACAAGCTAAAAATCTACAGACACACACACAGACGCACACATCCGGACAGACAGAGAGACAGGCCCATTCGTAAAAACCTGTGTTTCGGGTTCAGATGCTCTGAAAACGTCGACATTTGACAAAAACGGGGGGGAGGCGTCAAATTTTACAATACATTCTCTGGTGAGAATGTAAAAATTTACGGTGATGATGATATGGATCCAAATGTTCTTTTCCCATCAAATGGTGAGAAGTAAGGAACAACTGCTAGCATTAGACCCTAAAGAGACTGGCGCAAAGAAATAGATCAAAATTCGGTGAAGATTTCCTGAAACTGGCAATGCAAGGTTCAGAATATTGCATTGAAAGATTAAGGGAATTTATTAGAATGAGTTTACAGGAAACCCGGAATATTGAATTGAAAGGTTAAGGGAATTTATTGGAATGATTTTACAAGAAACCCGCAATATTGCATTGAAAGGTTAAGGGAATTTATTAGAATGAGTTTACAGGAAACCAGTTTTAGGCGAAACGCTTTCATATTTTTATATAATTTCTTGAATACGTTACCTGAATAGTATTCTCTTTTGCCGCTCAGAGCCAGTTTTTCTAAAAATTGTTCCTATTTTATTTAATAATCGAAAACGTAAGTAAAATAGCAGTGACGCTCAGTGTTAGCTGTCTCTGAGTTTTCGCCGCGTGACCGTGGACCCTTGGCGAAGCGTTCGAGGCAGATACCGGTTACAAAAACTGAAATTATGGGACCATGGCCTAATTCAATTTTAATTAGCTAAATTAATTCATTCACATAATTAGAAGAAAGTGAAAAAAAATTCATGAAAATCGGTTAATATTTGCAGTAATAAAGGAATTGTTTAAGGGCATACAAAAGTATACTTGTGCTAAAAACTCCCTAAGTCTGAATTAGTAGTTTTCTAGCAAGAAAATTCTCCGAAATCGTTTAACAATTTATTTACTAAGCATTTGTACTAATCTTTAGTAAAAAACTACTGATTCACTTAGGAAAGCTTAGTAATTCGAATACTAAGCCTTGCTAAATAAATTAGCAGTTTTCTACTACAGATTGTGAGAAATGCTTTCTAAAGCAATTACTGAACGACTTTGTAATATTTCATATGAAAATCTGTGAGTGGGGGATACAGTTTCCTCTTTCAAAAACAAAAATTACTTTTTTGAAATATACGTTACTTTCGTTGATTTGATTTTTCAGCATTTTTTCTGTTTGAACTAAATTTTTTTCCCCGTTTATACATGAATAGAATATTTACTAATCATATTTTGAACCCCAATTTTTCTTTAATTTAAATAAATTTTAATCTTAATTAAATTTTCATTATTTGAAACTCAAGTGCACAGGGTGAAAATGATGATTTTCGTCGACCGACGGATAAACATATGCTCCATATCTGAATAGGCATAGTTTTGTACTAGTGAAATATTGCGAAGTCATTTAGTAATTATTGAGTAAGCATTTCTCCCAATCTTCAGTAGAAAACTGCTAATTTATTTAGTAAGGCTTAGCATTCGAATTACTAAGCCCACCTAAGTGAATCAGTAGTATTTAGCTGCATAGGTTCCTATATAGGATCCCATATAGGAATCTACATAGGATCCTATATGTTTCACCTATAGTTTCCACCTATAAGAAATGACATAGGATCCTATACAGGGTGTCCCAGACTCAAGTGTCCGGACTTATATGGCCATATAAAAATAAAAAATAAATCTATAATACCTTTTCCAAAAATCAGTTGAAGTTTTAGTTATTGAGTTATAAAATATTTAAGCTGGTCCAATCAGGAGCGCCGTATAAACAGTTGTGTGTGCGTGAGTTTATCGTATTTTTATTATCACTCGTTTGGACAATTGGGCATTTTATTACAATTCTTGATACTTCCTAGTATTTATATTCTCAAATTAAAGTAGAAACAAAGTGTTTCAAATGAAAATTTCAATAATAAATACGAAATACAAGTGGATGCAGTGACTTATTTCATAGATATTTACTAAAAAGAATCTGAAGTGTCTTGAAAGTATATCTACACGTTTCATTTTACACGCAAAGTTTGATATGTCGGAAACGGAAGATGAATCTCTTCACAGTGACTTATCGAAATTTCAATTGAAAATAATAAATGAATAATCATTAAATGGTATAATTCTAATTAATGTTATTCAAAAATTTAATAAACAAGCATTTTCATAAATAAAATAAAAAATACGGATAGCGAGAATCGAACGCGCAACCTTTCGGCTATCAGCCGAGCGCTCTACCAGGGAGCTATCGACGCTTCGAAATACTTTTACACCGGCTCGATGATCATCCGTTCCCAATTTTAAAAATACATTTTTCTCCAAAATGAGTCAAAATTGCGTCTTCTTGATTTTTCTCAGAAAACCTCTGGTACGTACCTAAAGGTCCCTTGTAAGATTAAAAGATTTTTGATCACTTGAGGTTTTAAACCTCAAGATCAGAAAATATTTACTACAGGGAGAAAGTGCTCCCATCCCGAGTGGACGGTGCCTGGTTTTCAAGCACTCACACACGGATCGGTTGTGGCAGCTATGATTAGCGTTGGAGTCCGAAGGAGAGCAAGTATAGAGTGTAGTGTTCGTGTACTGTTAAAAAAAAAGTGTCCGTGATTCAATCCTTTGAGGATCGAAACCTAAAGACTGCCGGAAGGTTTTACTCCTGATGAGAACTCAACCGAAGATACTTTCAAACGATCCCGAGTGGAGCGGACTGCAGTCCGAAAGAGCGAGGTTTAGTTCCCAGTTTTAGCTCTCTGGAGTTTTGCTCTCAGTCCATCAGTATAGTTGTAAACTCTGAGTTTCTGAGTTTGAAATCTGAATAAAAACTACTTTTTAGGAATTTAGCAATTTCTCACTAATGCCAAATTATATTCTACGCCTGTTTAAAACATAACTAAATATTATTATTTAGTGATAAGACAATAACACAGTAATTTATTTATTATTCAATAATATCTCATATATTAATAAATTTGTAAATTTATGAATAATCAATATTCCATTACAATAACAATTAAATATAAATTTCTTTATATTGATAAAAATATTGAATAATGTAAAATGAGTAATACACCAGACTCTCGATTGATGAACAGTGTTGGGGGTTGCCTGCAAATAGCTTTGTTCATAAAGCAGGTGTATCGAAACGTAAGCAGTCAGGGCCGCCTGAACCGTTCCCATAATATTGCGGAATATACTCGACTGAGTACTAGTGTGCTGCGTCCCTTCCGAGGCGAAGTCGCAACCGTCCCTCGCCCTGCCCCCTGAGAAACTGCGGGGACCAGCAATTCTAGGAATTCATAAACCGCGTGTGACTGTGCGTTCATGAACTGAGAGTCTGGTGTATTCAGAATTTTAAATGAAATTAAGTAAATCTTAAATATTGACCTATACTGATGGGTGTCAATCATAAGCGTTAATTATTAAAGCATATAATTATATATTATATTATATTGACTTGATCGAATTCACCACTAAGAAGTTTTAGTAGTTTTAAAACGATTTGAAAATAAATTAAATCTCTAATAATAGATTTAATGCTTTCACGATCATTCATTATAATAAATTTTAAATTTAAAGCTTTTTCGGGTTTTAATCGTGTACGAAACTATGAATCTTGCCGACGTTTCGTGAACATTGCAGTTCACTTCTTTCGACTAGTCCCCACCATGGGGCACTCTGGCCAATCACAGGCATCGTAGAGAATACGTATATAAAGACAACATAACCTGAAACTTCAGTTTCAGGTCAGCCCTGAAGAAGTGAACTGCAATGTTCACGATACGTTGGCAAGATTCATAGTTTCGCACACGATTGAAACCCGAAAAAAGCTTTAAATTTTTAATTTGTTAAAATTAAATCTTTTTTATTTTCATATTTATTGAAACTTTGAGAAGATTTTAAACAACATGTAGATTTGTGTAAGTTTCGAAAAGAAAGCTTTTTAAGACAATAACAAATTTTTCAAAGATTCCTGGGAAAATTTCAAATTATTTTTTATTTTGAGAATTTTAGTTTTAAGAAAAAATTGAAAAAGATTTAAAAACAGTTGGAACGATTTCGTAAAATTTCAAAAACGAATTTAGCACATTTTTAAGCAAAATTTTCAATTTTGCAGAATTACCAAATTTTAGAGAAAATTTGAGTGTGTTTAATAGATATATAGCAATTTTAAAACGATTCAAAAATAATTTAAAACTTGAATACATTTTAAAAACTTTTGAACAAAATGTAGATTTTTGAAGATTTCAAACAAAAAATAGAAACTTTTAAAGAATTTTAAAAGATATCACGATGATAAAAAAATTCTCTTAAGATTCCTGGCAAAATTTCAGATGATTTCTTATTTTGAAAAACTAATTCTAAGAGAAAATCGAAAAAGATTTCAAATCATATACGATTAACTAAAATTTCTAAAAAGAATGTAAAAAGCTTTGAAAGCAAAATTGATTAATTTTGCAAGACTAAAAATGTTAGGAAAAAATCGAGTAAGTTTAAGAGATATTTAGAAATTTTGAAAAGACTCATAAATAATTTAAATTTTAAAAACAGTTCAAAAAATTTGAAGCAGAATGTATATTTTTATAGATTTCAAAACATTTCAAGAGATTTCCAAAATTGACAAAAAATCACTCAGATGAATTTAAGGCAATTTTTTAAATTTAAAATAATTTAAAATTTGAAAAGATCAATACTTATTTCCTTGTTCTCAGATCTCCGAATCTAATTTTACCTTGAATTTAAGCGTGCACAAACTTTTAACAAGTAAATAGTTACACAAAATATTTATTTTGTATATAAATCATGTTTTCCCTCAAATCGAAAAACTACATGCGCGAGTATCGCGCGGTTGATAATGCTAGTGAACTAAAATGATATTAGCACCATTTGACCATACTTTTGAATAATAGTTTAACAAACTTTTTGAATAATGAAAGATTTTTATTTTCAGGTTCTACCTGTATATTCACGTTATGTCTTCCGTATAAATCTTGTAAGTAACCTGATTGGTGCGATGCAGGGATAGAAGAGAGAGCGTACGCCAGATATTACCAACATTCAAAAAGACCAAGGAATGTCAGAGGATTGAATTTTAATGTATTTTAAGAATTATTATTTGAATTAATATAATAGTCTACTTGTGAATATTATTTCTTTGGACTTTCTGCTACACGAAACAAATATATAGGAGGAGGGGTACAACTGTGCACGGAGCAACTTTGCACGAGCCTAACTGTGCACGACAAGGGTCGCGGCCAATGGTACAACTGTGCAATTTGTGGGCCACTAGTATAACTATACACCGACCTGTGCACGTGCACAGTTGGGAGTATACCATCTGTACACTTGGACTTGTTACTTGGAAATCTGATCGTGTTAATTGAGAC
>CAKNYM010001622.1:0-16852 GCA_932195095.1 Andricus curvator | reverse complement strand
TTTTTTCCAACATTTTTTTTCTCAACATTTTTTTTCACAAAATTTTTTTTTCAAAAATTTTTGTTCACAAAATTTTTATTTCTACATTTTTTCTTCAACAAAATTTTTTTTCAAACATTTAAAAAAAAAAATTTTTTCAACCAAATTTCTTTACTCCACTCTATGCAATATGAAATTAGTATTTTTCGTTACCTCCTCCAAACACAACTTTTTCGGGCGGGCTTTGCAAAAAATAGCGTGTGGTACACATGCGCATAGGTGATTGCTAACTCGTGTGATTGCATCATTCGCCTGCGGCTCGAAGCATCAGTCGGCGGTTAGCGCACTTGTATCACAAATAACTATTTCCGCTGCTAAACCAGATTGTATCAAGAACTTCTGGTGGAAGAAGTTTACTTTTACACACCAACATTTGGCCCGCATATTCACCTCATATTTAAAGTCGGAGACGCCCATTCCGCAGTGGCTGGTGTTAGGACGCACTATACTCCTACCGATAAAAGGCAACTTGTTGAACCTAGAGAATTAAAGGCCAATAACTTCTTTGAACACGGTCTATAAGATCTTCACAGATGTCCTAAACAACAGAATTGTGCAAAGAATTGAACCTGTGTACGAGAGAACCTGCTAATTGACAGGTGTGCCTGTAAAGACGCTGCAACCCGTCAGCACGTCCTATCCATTGCCTGGATTGACTACCGAAAAGCTTTCGATTCAACTTCTCACAGACTGATCATCTGTCTGTTGGAAAGCTTGAAGGTACATCCGCACATAGTGAGATGCATAGAGAGATTGATGCCCCTTTGGAAAACTAGATTTACTATCTCATCTAGAAATTATCGTGTGACAACAAACAACGTCACCTTCCAGAGGGGTGTCTTTCAACGTGAGCCCTTTGCTTTTTTGCATCACACTTCTGCCTCTATCTCTCGCACTACGAAATTCTCCTGGATACCTCTGTGGCGAAACTAATCAGCGCGAGCATAATATGCCACATGTATTCTATATGGATGACCTAACGATCAATGCCTCTGGTAAAAGCAAACTTTGAACTGCTATAAATATCGTCAAGAACTACACAGGAGAGATTGGGATGGACTTTGGTTTGGACAAGTGTGCCAAAATTAATCTGAAGAAAGAAAAGATTACTGGCGTTCCCAAGCACCCTGAGCTTGTGGATACAAGTGTTATTAGACATCTTTCGCTGGGAGCGGGTGCTAATCTGCAAAATTGCACCCGCTCCCAGCGAAATCGCGGTAAAATTTCAACTGTAACCACGTCTCACGACCGTGAAATAGGTGGTTAGAGTCTGGAGCAAATTCAATACGATGATCCAACAAAAGTCTCGTGCAACCTGAGGACACGGAGCGACCCACGGACGACCTTCTTCTGCATTTTCCACGCAAGTGTCTCAGCATTTTGTTGACACGCAGGGATGTTTTTCAAGCTATTAACCAGTGAAACCGTGGCACCTCCAGGAGCGCCGATGATCAAGACGATTAGCTTCATAGAATACCCCGGGTATAACCTTCGCAACTCCCTTATAAGGTCTTTATACCTCTCCCTCTTTTCCTTCGCCTTCACTATGAAGTTTTTGTCAGCTAGTGCCGAAAATTCGATAACGAACATGATTCTTTTCTCGGAGTCAAGGAGAAATATGTCAGGCCTCGAGTGAGCAACAGAAACAATTGTCGAGAATATGAAATTCCCGTATATGCGGCACTTCTCATTTTCGACAATTGACTCTATTTCCCTAGGAGCGTTTAGCGGAGCGGTATTTCGCCTAATGCCATAAGAGTGACAGAGATGGTAATAAAGCACTCTTAATGCCGCATTGTGCCTTTCGATGTAGGTCGTTCCCGCATGCAGCTATCATCGGGAATGTCTTGTTTCAAAATGTGGCGACGGTATACTAGAGTGGAACTGACACCGTCTTGACGTGCCAAAATGAAACCCTCCATGCCCGACTTCAATTCGGGTGATTTAAGGAAAGCAAACGTTAGCTCATACGACATCCACTGATCTTCCACATTTCTGTGGAAGATGCCGTGCATCCGTTTGTCGAAGAGCTGTTCGCAGAAGTTTTTCTACTCTGCTTTCTTAATCCGGGCCTTCAGGAGTGAGTACTCAAGGTGGATAAGATTTTATGCATTTTGCTCACCCTAGCTATTGAAGTGAAGACCGAGTGTTTCAGCAGCCTCCTCCGCTGCTTTGCACAGAAACGCCCCTTTGCCCACTTCTTCGTGTTTCCTGGCCATTTGAAGAAGAGGGTTTTGTCCATTTGCGACCATATGTGCTGTGCCCAGAATAATCCTGTTGTGAAGACATTAAAGATTTAGTATTCCGCGACCACCTTGACGGCGTGAGATGTAAAGTCGCGGAACAGAAGACTTAAGGTGCATGCTTTTTTTCATGTGCATAACCTTTCAGGACCCGATATCGAATGATCTGAGCTCGTCCTTCTTCCATGCAACCACTGCAAATGAATAGTGTACTACTGGGACGGCAAGCATGTTCGTCGCAGATACTTTGTTCCTCGCCGAGAGTTTGGAAGACCCTATCCGTCGGACGAGACGTTTGTATCTGCAACGGAGAGTATCCTTTATAGATGTCACGTCCTGAATGCGGCTCTGTGGCACGCCCAGGTACGTATAGGTCATCGCCAACGTATCGTATAGCGCTTCTGTCGACAAGCTGAGTGTCTTCGGGGATGCCACTAAGCTTTCATTTCTTTAAACAAACCTTGGCGCATTTCTCTAACCCGAACTTCATTTCAATCTCTTAAGTGTACTCTTTGACAATGTCTAGAGCTAGATGTAGTTAGTTTCTCTTTATTTTTAGCATAGATCTTAAAATCATCCATGTAAAATACATGAGTGACCTTATGCTTTCGATTTCCCGGTTTGCCGAAGAGGTACCCTTCGGAATGGGGAAGTGCGAGAGATTGTGGCAATAATGTGAGGCAAAATATGAGAGGGCTCATGGTGTCGCCCTGAAACACACACGTCTCGAAAAGGTGACACTGTTAGTGACCATACGATGTTTTTCAGATGAGATAGTAAATCTGGTTCTCCAAAGCGATATCAACCTATCTATGTATGTACCTCACAATGTGCGGATGAACCTTTAGGCTTTCCAACAGACAGATGATAAGTCTATGGGAGGTTGAATCGAAAGCTTTCCGGTAATCAATCCAGGCCGTCGATAGAAATCGCTGATAGGAAGCTGCGTCTTTACAGACACATCTATCGATGAGCAAGTTCTCCCGACATCCTGCTACGCCTTTCTTTGAGCCACGTTGTTCATACATCTCTCGACATACAGGTCCAATTGTCTGAACAATCCTATCATTTAGGATAGCTGTGAAGATCTTATACAGTGTGTTCAGACAAGTTATTGGCAATAATTCTAAGGATCTGCTCAGTGGCCCGTCTTCGGCATGAGCACTGTGCGCCCTTCCACCAACCACGCCGGAATAGGCTCTTCCGACTTTAGATATAAGGTAAAAATGCGGGCCAGATGCTGGTGGGTTGAAGGAAACTTCTTCCACCAGAAGGTATTGACACCATCTGGTCCCGGAGCGGAATAGTTCTTCATGCCTCTTAATATGTTTTTCACCTCCTCGGTAGTGATAGGTGAGAATTCCTCCTCAGGTGTCATAAGGGCACTGCACAGCTCCTTGAAGCTATTTATGTTCTTTGAGTTTTCTTTTAGCGGATGCTCGACTTCGTAGACTTCTCTGCAAAATGCCTCGACCTCCTCTGGTATGGGCGGGTGTGCAACAGTAACTGGAGGGTCTTAGAAGAGTCGAGATGGTTCAGACAAAAACTGTTGATTTTCTCTGACACATTTCTCTTTCCGCTCTAGACTTCTCCTAGCGTTAGATAGTAACGTAAAGTAGATAGTCGCGCCATGTAACCTTTTCGTTCAGGGGCCATACTGGTATCATAGCACTCCAGCAGGTCGTCCATGAGTCGCTCCGTCCACTTGAAGTAATGAGATTCTGCCGGTCAATCGCACTGACTCCGTTTTGATTGGCTCCCCCAACTCTAGACATTGTCGGGAGCCCTGCGCCTTCGATTATCTTGAACCGCACTTACCACAACTATGTTTGCTGTTGTCATTGTTGTTCCCACGAGCAACTAGGGAGAAGGGTTCGTCTATCCTTGTAGAGCCCCGCATGCCCGCATGGCTAGAGGCTGAGAGGTCGCCCGGTATCGCAGAGTCACCGTTTGAGACACCTCACCCAGGTGCCATTCAGCTTTCGGCACGGTTTGTTACGCCTCCGCTTAGGGGTTATTCCTTCGGGACCATCCCTGGACAGTTGTCCGCGACTGCTTATTAATTATTGTAACCATATTTATCAGTAACCCTTGGTACAGTCACCCTCTATCCGTAACCCGAGGACACGTTCGGTGGCTTTGTCATAGGCCCTTTGGTTCTATTCCCAAGGAATCAAAACCGAATATATGTAGTAGGGTGATTTTTTTTGGCTCAAGGCCAGTTTCGGCAAAATGGCCATTCTTGAATAAATGGGCGCTATTTAGTGATTATTCATTTCTAGCGCATATGAATTTTGTTTTTTGCAATTCAATATTGTACTCAGATGTTTACAATAGCATTCAAAGGTCGCTCAAGGCCATTTTAGGGCCAAAATGGCTATTCTTAATTATATTGACGCTATTTATTGATAACCCAGTTCTGGCACGCATGAATTTTGTTGTTCACGATTTAATATTGCATTCAGATTTTTTCAGATTTTTAGAATAACATTCAAATTTCGCTCAAGGCCATTTCCGAGCAAAAATGGCCATTCATAATTAAGTCGACTCTATTTATTGATTATTCATTTCTCGCGTATATAAATTGCGTTCTTCAAGATTTAATATTGTACTCAGATTTCTTTAGATTTTTACAATATCATTCAAAGGTCGCTGAAGGCAATTTTAGGGCAAAAAAGGCTATTCTGAATTATACTGACGCTATTAATTGATAATTTATTCCTGGCGCATATAAATTGTATTCCCTACAATTCACTATTGTACTCAAGTTTTTTTCAGATTTTCACAATAACATTTAAAGGTCGCTCAAGGCCATTTCAGAGCTAAAATGGTCATTCATAATTAAATTGACGCTATTTATTAATTATTCATTTCTCGCGTATATGAATTGTGTTCTTCACGATTCAATATTGTACTCAGATTTTTTTCAGATTTTCACAATAACATTCAAAGGTCGCTCAAGGCCATTTTAGGGCAAAAAAGACCATTTTAATCATAATGACGCTATTTATTGATTATTCATTTCTGAGGCGTATGAATTTTGTTCTCTACGCGTCAATATTACGCTCCGATTTTTTTCAGATTTTTACAATAACATTTAATGGTCGCTCAAGGCCATTTTAGGGAAAAATGGCTATTCTTAATTAAATTGACGCTATTTATTGATTATTCATCTGTGGCGCGCATGAATTTTGTTCTTTAAAATTCACTATTGCAATGAGCTTTTTGTTAAGATTTTTGCAATAACATTCAAAGGTCGCTCAAGGCCATTTTGGGGCAAAAATGGCTATTCTCAATTATATTGACGCTATTTATTGATTATTCATTTCTGGCGCGTATGAATTTTTCTCTCTACAAGTCAGTATAGCACTCCGATTTTTTCCCATTTTTGTAATAACATTCAAATGTCGCTCAATGCCATTTTACGGCAAAAATCACCATCCTTAATTAAATTGATGCTATTTCTTGGTTATTCATTCCTAAGGCGTATAAATTTTGTTCTTTTCAAGTCAATATTACACTTAGATTTTTTTTCAGATTTTCACATTGACATTCAAAGGTGGCTCAAGGTCATGTTTTTAATAAAATGTTGATTCAATTAAATGTTCTCTAGTTTGTTTTTATAGAGAAACTGTGTCGATTTATTCATTTCCTCAAAAAAAAATCAGTCAAGTTTTTGCTAACACTTGCATATTAGATGATAGCTTATCGCCAACTAGGGTTTCCTTTTTCTTTTATAAAAGGTAAATCATTACCCTTTCTTCTGCACTTATAATAATTAATTCTTCGTAATTACAATTTGACAAAGAAACTTGATGATATATTAATAAAGCTGTGATATCCTACTGTTGTTAAGGTTTTCTATTTTTAATTTAAAGCAAAATAAAATAAAATGACTACCATAAAAGAGAAACAAATTTTGAATTACCATTTTTCGCAAAATGACCTTGAATGACCTTAAAGTAATATGACACGCAGGTATTGAACCTTTTGACTAATTATAGATTTAATGCTTCCACGATGATTCATTATAATAAATTTAAAGATGGTTTTTCGGGTTTCAATCGTGTGCAAAACTGCGAATCTTGCCGACGTTTCGTGAACATTCCAGTTCACTTCTTCAGGGCTGACCTGAAACCGAAGTTTCAGGTTATAATGTTCTTATATATATTCTCTACGATGCAGTGAATAAACTGACACTCTTTCTCCAAAAATAACTAGAGAATATTTAATTGAATCAACATTTTAATTAGGAAAATGACCTTGAGCCAACATTAAATGACATTGAAATAGACTGAAAAAATCTGAGTGCAATATTGACTTGTAAAGAACAAAATTCATACGCCTCAGAAATGAATAATCAATTAATAGCGTCAGTTTAATTAAGAATTACAATTTTTCTTCTAAAATGGCCTTGAGCGACCTTTGAATGTTATTGTGAAAATCTGAAAAAAATTTTAAATGCAATATTGAATTTTGAAGAACACAATTCATACACGCCAGCAATAAATAATAAATAGCGTCAATTTAATTAAGAATGGCCATTTTTTCTCTAAAATGGCCTTGAGCGACCATTGAATGTCATTGTAAGAATAAAAAATAAATCTAAGTACAATATTGAATTGTAGAGAACACAATTCATACGCGCCAGAAATAAATAGTTGATGAATAGCGTAAATTGAATTAGGAATGAGCATTTTTGCCCTAAAATGGCCTTAAGCAACCTCTAAATCTTTTTTTTTAATTCTGAAACAAATCAGAGGTCATTTTCTCGGCAAAAGAAAAAATTTGTATGGGTGCCAAGTTGAATTAAAAAAAACCTGAAAAAATCACCCCATAATTCCTAAAATAATATAAATAATTCTTGAATAAAATAAAATAAATTCCTAAAATGAAATAAATAATTCCTAAAATTTCTGGGAAATGATTGTATATGGAATGCTTTTAGTTAGTTCTCTCTTCCTGATTGCACGTTCCTTATTACGCCTTCGTTAGTTCGTGTATGTGCTTCCTATATGGGAACTTACAGATTTCCATATGGAATTATTTAGAAAAGTAAATTTTGCTTGGGGTTACCATGTGGCATCGTATAAGATTGAAAGTAAGGCTTGCTGTTGAAAATCACATATTATCTCATATGGGACAAGTCATAGGTTTTTATTCTGGAATTCACAGGAAATCCTTCATGGATCCCTTTATCATTTCCCATCATATCTTGAGATGGAGATATGGTATCGAAATCGTTATAGAATATGGGGGAATAGTTGATACACCCTATTAGCTACGGGCATCACTTACACAGTCTACGAAACTGAACGTGTATACTGTGTACGTTTTTACAACAGAAAATGCCATCCAACAACGTTTATGTCGTTTATAGCGTGCATCTATACAAATATGCCGCACACTATCAACAGAATTGTATGAGAATGCCCGCCCCGAATTGAAGTGATATTATGATATATTAATGATTTTATAATATATTATGTTTAATTATAGAAAATCGTTTGTGTTTAATGTACGAGTTTGCATGCAAAGAAGCACTTTTTTACTTTTTTTTGTATGGATAAAATTACCAGGAAACGCCCACTTCTTCCTGTGGCGTCGTTTTTATAATCACAGTACTATTTTGAATAGGGTGAAACATGGCACCGAAAAGGTAATATTGAAAGTCTTTTGGAAAGTCTTAGCGTTGAACTCGAAATTGATTAAAAGAAATATATCAGAGATTTAAGAATTTTATCTTTATGATTTGTAAGTAATATTGCTGTTGAAAATGAACCCATTTCCTGGTAGATCCTGGAAGGAGCCGGGTAACACAGGTAAAATGTTAATTTTTAAATAACAAAAACCGACCAAGGAAGCGCTATGTGCAACTTAACATTTTTGGAATTAGGATTATACACAAGAATCAATCAAGTTTTTAAAGCGACCTCAAATAGTTACAAACTCTCCTTTGGAAATTCTGATCGGGTATGTTCCGAAACGTCACTCTAAGAGTTGGAGTCGAGATACAAATTAGCCTATTAAAAGCTACCAATTCGTGTATGACGAAAAAAATTGATAACAGTCTCTTCTTTAATTGGTTGAACAAATTCAGTGGGGTCAAATATACGTAAATATATACGTAAAATATTTTATCCTCACCAAACCTCTTATGATAGGAGGTTTGGAAAGAGTTAATGTTTTGACAGTTCTATAGCCCTGCTAACTTTTTTCAACCAATAAAGCCATAGACTTTAGTTTGTTTCGCCACCAGTGAATTGGCAACTTGTGATAGGCGAATTTTATCTGAACTCTGATTCTAAAAAAAGGGTTAGAACAGATAACTCTTTTAACCTTTCGGGGCAAGCGTGACTCACTTGGTGAGGAAGGGAGCGATGTGGGGGAGGGGGTATAGATTTTTTGATTGATCTAAAATTTCCGTGATATTTATTTAAATAACACGTTCATTCCGCTATACTGCTGTTGCTATGTTGCTCAACCTCTCTAGCCATCACCCCAAGTGAAAAGCCTCACAAAATCATCATGTCTAGCTCCCCACTCGGGCCCATTTGTATCCCAGGTTCAATGGCTTCTTATGTCTCGTCGAATTAGGGTCTCATTCACAGATTCTAGCCATTCTTTCCGCGGTCTGCCTATGGGCACACTGCTATTTAATGTACCTTGATACACTTGTTTCGCTAGTCGTTCATCTTTCATCCTCTCAACGTGCCCAAACCATGTTTTAATATTATGTACATTCCCGACAAAAAGCGTGGGTGCATTTCCTTTGACCGTTTGAAAATTGCTACTCCACTTCAAAGGCCAATATCTGTGCAGAAACTGAATCTTCGACTTTGTGATTAGAATAATTAGAATGATTTAAAAAATTCACGCCGAACTCGTTTAGGCCTAAAGTATTTTAATGAACGAGTCGAACAATATTAAGCTTCAAAGTAAAAGGCTTTTTCTTCATCAAAATGAACCAAGAGTACGATTAAATATTATGTAACTGATTAGTATTCATACCAAATATTTACTCGTACAATATACATTTTTCTAAGCCAAATGTCCGCGATTCGTCATTAAACTTTATTTGCTGTAAGGTGGAATGTCATTCCATTATATTCCATTGTATATATGATGGAATCTGCCGTTGATTACATGATTTTCTCAAATTTTTATAATGTAAAAAAAGTTCAACCTAGGCGAATTTGACGCGAGATTCTCTTATCTTCCAAACAATTCTGTTTACAGGGTCGTAAATTCAGTTTCTGCACAGATATGCACCTTTAAAGTTAAGTATAAATTTTCAAACGGACAAAGAAAGGATACCTAAACATTCCGTCGGGAGTGTAAGACTACGGAAAACAACCTAAAATATGTTTAAATTATATCAACGCTAATTAGATAATGTAAATATATAGAATTTCTTAAAGTCTTACCAAAAAATGCCCAAAAGTCCCCTTGGCTCTGAATTGGAAAAAGCAGAACGTTTCCCGCCACTTCGTAATGACCTTGTAGCTCTATTTTTGGAATTGTCAAGTGAAGATCGAGCCTCAATGTCGTTATATTAACTCTGACTTTTGTAACAGAATAGTTTCCGGGACCAAGTGCTGTTATGTTGGAAAAAAGTGCGCTAACACGGACAGCACCCTGACCATTGTTCATTCCGAGTTCTGGAATTGAGAGGGGCTCGATCGGAGGCAGTTCCAAATCTGCAATACCTGATGAAGAAGTAGAACAGATTTTCTTCAAATTTCTTAACATAATTATTTATAGGAAGTTCCATGAGTTTTTATTGTGTAATTGGACATGCAAAACTTTACAGAGAGTCGATAAAGGTAAGTGTGATACAAAATTTTAAGGTTAAATTTTACTTAAAGATGTTTAAAAATTTTCAAAATACTTCTGCTTTAAGTTTCTTCAAAATTTTGCTAAAAATGCCTGCTTTTAAATCTTTCCAGGTGAAAAAATCAGCGTAGAACTACACGTGGAAATACATGTAGGAACCCAGGAGGAAATTGCGGTGGTATTTTTGTACAGTACACGTGAAAATCGACGTAGCAATCTGAACGCATTTTTTTTTACTGTAAATGTCTTGTAATCCGTAAGAGATAGGCAAAATGGATGTCACTTCCTCAGTTTTAGGTAACCTGCATATTTTGAAAGTATGAGTTGTTCCGCAGGTCTAGTGGTAGTTTTAGGACTTAAGTATACGAAAAACGATCCGTAATGTACCACGTAGAAATACACGTAGATCACTACGTGATAATTCATGAGATGCTATGACGTATTGCTCCTTGTTCAAAATTACCAATCAAGTTTCATGTGAATTTCCACGATTTCCACGTGTATTTCTATGTGGACTTCTTTGTATATTTGCACGTGGAATTCCGCAGCAAATGGGATGGATATTTTTACTCAAGAATACCCATTAAGAAATTAAAGTTTTGCTATTATACTTAAACAAAAGTAAAGTGTAGTTCTACTGGTTGACATTTCATGGGAAAAATGTTTTATCGGTTTTTAAAATACCTACCGATGGGTAGAGGGAAAATTTTTTTGTTTTGTGTGGATACGTTATTTTTCCACCATTTATATTTCTTGTAATACAGATCTCAAAAATGTTGAAATATACATTTTCGGTAGATCTTTTTACGCCCTTGCGTAAGCAATCTTCTGAACAGAATTTCAATAGATAAATATTGTATACTAAGGTTACGATAATATTTTCAGCTAGCTTAGGTTTGTTACCGTAATCAGCTTTGATTATTGTGTTATATTATATGTAATTATTATTGAGTATTTGCAAAAATAGGCGTTGCGTGGGTTTTTACCCTATTCGTTCGTTTTGACAATTTATACTCTCTTAACAGCAATTAAAAAATGATATTTGGTCATCAAAAAGGAAGGTAAAAAATAAATTCAACCTTGTTTTGAAATAGCCTTGTTTTAAGTGTTTTTTTCTGTTAAGAAAGAAAGCGTTATTTTTCCATTAAGGCCATGTAATACCTACTTGATGAGTCCTACCTTACCCAATTTTTTTCTCAACAACTCACGTTCACCTGAAATAAGATATCGAGTAGAAAATCTGGGGAATTGAATAAAAGACACTAAAGAACATTTTTCTTACACTTTTTCTGACTCTCCCTGCTGCTCCGAGGAATGAACAGACTCTAGTCTGTGGGACCTCAACTAAGGAGAGCAATCCTTTAGTTAGTTGTAATGTAGGCTTGGGGCCCGTGAGGTCCCACCCCTGGTGCTCAAGCCATGAAGCCTATTGTGCAATACCCGTGTTTATTCTCAAGGCAGTATTCCGAATCCGGCCATCCTTCGCCGAGTTTCTTTGAATATCGGTGGGTTTCGTTGTTACCAACGTTCTGAGATTATACATCTCAGGTGCCAGGCATACTTATCGCACAGTAAATAACGTCCTACTTTGTTGCTCAGGCGAAGTGATCCTCACCCACTCTGCCATTCGGCAGCCTCCCTTAGCAGGCCACAGTGAGGGGATACGGCCAGACTAGGGTGGACGGAACGATCCTTCTGAGGTCACCAGTTACAGAGGGCCTGCCTCTACGGAAGGAGATCGCTGACTTATTTTCGAGTCTTCTCAAAATCGGCTTCGACCCCCAAGGTTAGGCCCTCGAAAGAGCCCTTTTATCCTTGGTAAGGCACCAGCTTTTTCTGAGGGGACCTATAGTTTAAAGTGGGTTCCGAACCACCGAAGCCCCGGTAGAAGTACATAGAAAAATGTCCATTGGTACCCGGCTCAGGGATCGAACCCCAGAGCTCCTTCATGGAAGTCTGACGCGCTATCATCTGAGCCACCGCGGCCTCTGACACCAGGGTTAACAAATCCTTGAACATCTCGGTGTGCCCCCCTCAGTTGAGGTGGACACGGTGGAGTCACGAAGGCGGTGTCATAACGCAGACTTTGCGACACCAGGTCGAATCCCATAGTATGTAAACCCGCTCCCTGCAAGCGTGACTCTGTAGGGGATATTCTTTACCTCCCTAGCTTCTCGTAGGACCGAAATGGGTGACACACAGAAAATTAATATAAGAATGAGGACTCCGATTCGGGTACCGAGGCCTCGTAATGAGTAATCTTCCCCGAACAGGGAATCGAAACAGCAGAAGGCTTTGGAAACACAGGGCTTCACTTTCGCGCAGATGGCTAACAATGCCCTAGTGAGGGTTGTGGTTGCGTCGGGTTATCCTGAAGCCTGCCTAACTCCCAAAGAGTCGACAGGCTGAGGGAGGAAATCCCTAAAGAGATTGACGCGTTACCTCGCGAGGGGCGCATACTCAGATTCAACGAAGTCTTCATAAAGTCGGGGGCCATCGTAAAGTAGGCCGCAGACATCTGGTCGCGCGGCTGGCTAGTGGAGAGGACTTCAACATTTAGGCGCAAGGAGGGACTAAAGCTGGAGATCAAGGGGACAGAGTGTCTACAAAAGTACCGCAGAGCGACCATACTGATTCTCAACTTGGGACCGGTTAGTGGAAGGTGTTTCCAACAGACAGGGAGCCAGACCGAGGTGGACGGGTTAAATTCTAGCTGGTGGTCTCCCCAAATTTTCAATCAAAAACCTCGCGGCTCTTGAATACCGATCTTATGTAGGGGCGGGTAGATTCACCTTCTGGGTGACCTATCTGGGCTCCGTGCGGAGACCAGAAGCGTCCGGAGACACCCTGAATTAACCACTCAATGACAGAGACAAAAATCTCCATGATGCAGATTAATTCTTACCACAGCAAAGTTGCTTTGATGGTTCTAACCTGGCATATGTCAAAGGCGCAGACAGAGCTTGCCCTAATCTAAGAACCCTGGTTATACAGGGAAAGAATTAGTGGTTCGAAAGCGTGTGGCTCTATATATAAGGGACCACGCGAAAAAGCACAAGAAACGTGCATAGACGTTAAGGGTATGGATGCGATTTTGGTTCCTAAGCTGTGCTCCAGAGACCTCACCGTTATTGAGGTGAGACTCAGGGGCAGAAGTGGAGGAAGATTAGAGGTGAATATCGCCTCGGCTTATTTCACTAGCGATGCTGGGGGGCCCCCACCTCCTAGAGAGGTGGGTGCTCTAATTCAGGACTGTCAGGAAAACAGGATTTCTCTACTGTTGGGCTGTTGCGATTTGAATCTATGCTGAGAAGAACTGAAATATGAAAACAATTGCCTTACAAGTACAATTAAATCTAGGTAAGAACAAACAGGACTAAATTGTCTTCAGACTAAGACATCTATAAGACGGCTCAGTATGAATATTCTGAATATATAATAAATCCGGAAGCTCGCCTCTGGCTCATAAGGCTCGATGATGGTGAGTTTGTCGAAGACGAAGAAGCAACGCTGAATCATCTGATGTGAGTCCACTTCCCGGGTTATCACCGAACTCAAACCGGCGGAGAGGTGGAAGGTTGGGATCAAGAGCCGGCGAAGGCCGCCTCGAATTTTGCCGCCAAGGTCGTCGATATCAAGAAGGTGGAATGGGCCGTTTGGTCCTTCTGCCCCTTCCAATCATCAGAGGCGGATGGCTTCTATCCAATGCTCTTACAGAAGGGCATATATTTCGTTATCCCCCGCTGACGAAATTATTTAGGGCAAGCATTGCCCTAAAATACGTGCTATCGGCATGGAAGGATGGCAGAGTGGCCTTCATTCCCAAACCTGCGAAGGAGGGCTAAACTGCTTCTAAAGATTTCCGGGCGATCATTTTAACGTCCTTTATCCTTAAGACGCTAGAGAAGCTGGTCGAGAGATATATCGATGATGAGGTGCTTTTGAACTCCGGGCTGCAGAGAGGGTGGCACGCCTTTGAGACAAAATGCTCTGTAGAAATTGCGCTCCATGTTGTTTTGGCAAAATTGGAGCAGCAGCTGGAACAGGGAGGTTATGCTGTGGGCACCTTCTTGGACATAGAGGCTGTCTTCAGCAATACCCCTCCAGAAGTCATCTGTCGAGAGGCTTCAAAGTGTGGCGTGCCAGACCAGCTAATAAGCTGGGTCGGAAGCAAGCTACGCCGGAAGCGACTCGAAGCCAGATGGGGCGAAGGCCTAGTTAGGGAAAAAGCGCCGCGGGGATGCTCACAGGGAGCCGTCCTGTCACCCTCCTGTAGTGCATTTTAGTGGATGGGCTTCTTCATAGGCTAAATAAGGAAGGGTACTATACCTTGGATACGCGGATGACTTTGTAATCGTAGTCATGGGGGCTCATCTTAAAACGTTGATGGGACTTACAATTTCGGCGCAGCGCATCGTAGAACTTCTTTGACGCCCCTGCATTTCGTGATAGGAGGCTGACGATCTCAGACTCAGTTAAATATCTGGGTGGTGTCCTAGATAGCAAACTGAACTGGGCGAAGCATCTTGAGACCCAATGCACGAAGTTGTTTATGACATTTTGGATTTGCAGGAGAGCCTTTGGTTTCACGTGGGATCTGGGGCCTGAAATGCATGCATCGCTCTACTTTGCAATGAGGCCTACACACAGCGGCAATAGGAGTCATACTCTGAGAAGACCCCCTAGACGTTGCGATAACAGCCAGGGCGGTATACGCGATGGACCGCATGGCAAAAACAAATAGATGGATTTGGGGGAATTACAAATCAAGAGAATGATTCAAAGTTTATAATTTTTGTTTTAGATCTGGTTGAAATAATTTTCTGTCATTCGTAGCAACGCGAAGAGCTGCTGTAATATCATAAACTTTATTCGTTGTAAGCCCATAACCTGTTCCAATTTTTAAAACATCTTCAGTAGAAACACGCTTCCGTTTTTGCTTTCTGATTGCTGTCAAGTCAAAGAAATTTTCAACGGATTTTCATGCTTCTGAGATAAAGCGATTACAGTATTTCTATCTGATTCATTTTCTTCAATGTTTGTCGCTTTTTCATTTGAAATCACTTTAATCAAATGACACACTAAGTGTTCTTTTTCTTTTAGGGGTATACCGTATATAATATGATCTTTTAAATTTTCGTAATGCTTCGGTATAGAAAAAAAATGTGATCCTTGTTCTACATATGTTTACATTAGGTAAGAGACTCCATCAATGTTTACATTCACGTGTTGTTGTATGTTGTTGTTGTGTTAACACAGGCATGTATGATGATAGGTATATTTTAAGACGTACTTCAAAGACTTTATTATATTTTAGGAATTTATTATATTTTTTATTTAGATTTATTTTAAAAAGTTGGAATTTTAATGTCTTAAGATTCTTTTTTTAATTTTATAATGTTTTTTATCAATAAAGTGCAGAAAAAAATCAATTTATTACATTTTTTGAAAAATTTTATTTTTCACCCTTAAAAAACATTTTTCTGAAAAACGGCTCGGGGGATTTGACTCAAATTTTTTTGCACACTATATCTAAGCCCCTTAACCGAACTCAAAAAAAATTGGATGTGCTATGACCTTGCATTTAAAGTTGGTTCAGGCACACCGTGCCTTGCACGCGGGGCTCTACAAGGATGGACTAACCCTTTCCCTAGCTGCTCGTGGGAACAACAAAGAAACCACCAAAACACAAAAATGTTGTAGATGCGGTTCAAGACAATCGAACGCGCAGAGCACCCGACAATGGGTCGGCAAACAATGCCGATCAGCCTAGATTTCGGGGTGCTGAAAATAATTTAGATGGAAACACGAAGACGAACCAGCGAAACGCGCACATTCAGTGGACGGATAAACTCAAGGATGACTTGTTAGACTGCTACGATGCCAGCATTATCCCTGTTCACCGAGGCTTTATGGCGCGTATGCACACTCTGTGGTGCCAGAAACACCACCATGCAAAGGTACATATTCAAAGGAAAAGGATGGAATAAAATGGTCAATGTACGAAGACAAGTAAAAACAATCAGTTGAGAAACTGCAAATATATAAACCGTCCCTTTTCAGGGCAAATTCATGTGCAAGACCGATCGCGCAACCTCCTCGTGGTGCACATTGGGTAACGCTAATGCCGACGGCGCATAAACACATAAATCAATGCTATATCTTCTGGATACTTTAAGTAGCACTACAAAATGTACGGCAGCTTGAATCAGAAATCAGCAACACCAGAAAACCTTTATTGCATATGCAACTCGTACTTTTATGACATAAGATGATTTTTACACTTTTAAGCGGCCATATTGCATTCGCCATTTTGGAATTCTTTTTAAATAATGAAAAATTCGTAATCAGCGAACACGAAAATCCTTTATTGCATACCCAACTCGTACTTTTATAACATAAAATGATTTTTACACATTTCGGCGGCCATATTGGATTCGCCATTTTGTAATTTGTCAAAAATAATAAAAAATTCGTAATCAGCGACCACGAAAACCCTTCATTGCATACCCAATTCGTACTTTTATGACATAAAATGATTTTTACGCATTTCAGCGGCCAGCTTGGATTCGCCATATTGGAATTTTTAAAACTGATACAAAATTCGTAATCAGCGACCCCAAAAACACTTGAAAAGTGAATTGCAAGAGTAAAAATTATGTTTTTGTAAGAATCAGATCAAAAATAAGAGATTAAATTCAGCAGTTTTTTTCTTGTGGCGGCCATTGTTGGTC
>CAKNYM010001562.1:0-11817 GCA_932195095.1 Andricus curvator | reverse complement strand
ATATATATACAAAATTCATCAGGAACTTTCGAAATGCCTCAAAATATTTCAAAAGAATTCGAAAAAATTCAGAAATAGGTATAGATCTGAATTGAATAGTGGTTAACCCATGGGTTGATTTATTGAAAGAAAAGCGACTAAAGTTATCTTTTTATTTTAAAAAGTGTCGACAGTGACTTCATGTTTGAAAAGTGCCTAAATTTGTATTGTTTACAGAATTTCGTTAACTCGAAGAAATAAGCAGATTCTCAAAAATAATATAATATCTTTAAAAACTATGAAAAAACTATTATTGTCCCGATATTTCCTGTCAAAAGTTATATTTCAAAAACACGAAACGTGATTCAAACAGTGGTCTATTTTTTGGGATACGTTAAAAAATTCAAACTCTGTTTTTTGGAACATCCTAGTCTACTTATAATAGGAAATTTCAATGAAAATGTTTATTATCTTCTCAGATCGCTTCATAAAGACCTCTGGAGGCTTATGTATATTCATAATCTGCTTTAAATTACGTAAGACGTTATTGAAGTTTTCATTAAACAAAGTGAAGCTAAAATGAATATTAACTCAGAGAGACGTTTATTACTTTTGGGAAAACATACTTTCATTACAAAGTATGCACTCTAAAATATGAGTATTCAAATTACTTAATCTAACTTGATTTATGAAATTTAGAAAAAAATACCCACTGATTGTGGTAAAAAATCTTAGAACAGAAACCTGAGCGTAAATAATCCAAAAAAAAGTTGAGGTAATAATTATTTATTAGAATTTAGTTATTTTCGTATATTTGTTTTTTCTTGAAAGGTTCTTTATACAATTCTATTCGTCACGTTTTTATGGAAATTATTCTGCTTAGAAATAACACGTACAATTATTTTTAGTTAATCATTTATTAAATTAAATGATTTGCTTATTGATACTTTAAAAAAGCTTGACAAATAGAATTGTGAAGAACATTTCATGGAATAGATTGTGCTTTTGTAAACTGAAATCGAATAAAAATTACGACTTTTACCTAGAGCGGAAGAAAAAATAAAAATACGCAAATGACTACATTTGAATAAACAATTATGAATTCAACTTTTTTTTTACTATTCATGCCTAGATTTCCCTTCCAAAAATGTTCACAATATTCAATAGACTATTTTTATTTTATTTTATAGATCAACTTAAACATTATGGGTAATTTTGAACTTGATACAGCTAAAACATCCTTAAAAGAGGGGTCATCCATAAATTACGTTACCAATTTTGGGATATTTTACTCTTTCAAATAGTTGAATCTTCAACAAAACAATTAAATTTTTAACAAAATAGTTGAATTTTTAACCAAGTAGAGGTCAGTTCTCAAAAAAAAAAGATGAATTCTCAATGAAAAATGTAATATTTTGTATTTCAACGAAACAAGATTTAAATTTTAAATAAAAAAAAAGAAAGACGAATTTTTGAAGAAGAATAACTTTTCTACCATTAAGGATGAATTTTCGATCCAAAAGGACGAATTTTCTACTAGTTAAATTGAACCTAAAAACATGATTTTTAAATAAAATATAGTTGAATCCACAACCAAAACGATGAATTTTCTAAAAATAAGATTAATTTTCTACCGAAAAAGACGAATTTTCAACAAAACACATGAATTTTCCACAAAACAGAACATATTTTTCAAACGACACTGTGAATTTTCTACAAAAAAGTTAATTTTCTACCAACCAGATTATTTTTCAAATAAAAAGTTTCATTTTTTAACCAAATAGTTGAATTTTCTACCAAAATAGTTGAATTTTCAACCAAATAGTTGAATTTTCAACTGAAAAATATACATTTTAAACCAAAAATAAAATAGTTACATTTTCAGTTTGAAAAAATTTATTTTTAACGAAGAAACTAAACTTCTATCAGATAAATTAAACCAAGAAAAGACAAATTTTCAACAAAATAGGTAAATCTACAACAAAAAAGATGAGTTAGAAAAAAAGAAAATTAATTTTATGCCCAAAAAGACGAATTTTCAAAAAAAAAACACACGAATTCGCGACAAAACAGTGAAATTTTCCACTCGACACTATGAATTTTTAAGAACAAAATTCATTTTCTACCAAAAAGTTAATTTTTCAAATAAATGGTTTAATTATTAACTGAATAGTTGAATTTGCAACTCGAGAATAAGATTTTTTGACAAAAAAGTTAATTTCCAACCAGATAGTTTAATTTTGTACCAAACTGTGGAATTTTTAAACCGAGAAGATGAATTCTCAAAAAAAAAATGTAATACTTGACATTATTTTGAACAACAAAAATTTATTTGAAATAAAAAACATTAGGATTCAACCAAAGAAGATGGATTTTTAGCAAAATTGTTGAATCCTCCATCAAAACAGATTAATTTTTCACAAAACAGTTGCATTTTTAACTAAAAAGGATACATTTTCAACAATTCAAAATTAAGTTTCTACCAAAAAGGACAAATTTCCGACAAAATACATGAATCTTCAACCAAAATTGGAATAGTTGCATTTTCAGTTTTTAAAAAACTGGATAAATTTTCTACTGTAATGATGAATTTCCATCTGAAATGATGAATTTTGACCAAACAAAAATTGATTTTTAACAAAGTAGTACAACTTTCAACCAGATAGTTTAATTTTCAAACAAAAAAGATGAATTCTCAACCAAAAGTGTAATTTATAATATTGAAACCAATAAATATTCTTATTTTAATCAAAAACAATTGAATTTAATTAAAAAAATATGAATTTTCAACAAATTGTTAAATTTTGCATGAAAGAGATGAATTTTAAATGAAAAAAGATACATTTATAACAAAATAGTAGAATTATTATCTCAAAAAGATCAGTTTTCAACTAGCCATTTAATATGTAAGTTCGCAGTTAAAAAAATTAATTTTCAACCAAAAAAGAAACGAATTTTGAACGAAATAGTTAAATTTTCAATCAAAAAGATGAATCTCTAACCAAAAAGATAAATTTTTAACAAAGTAGTAAGTCAAACTTTCAAGCAAGTAGTTTCATTTTTTACAAAAAAAAAGATGAATTTTCTACCAAAAAGGACAAATTTCCGACAAAATACATGAATCTTCAACCAAAAAGGGAATAGTTGCATTTTGAGTTTTAAAAAAACTGGATAAATTTTCTACTTCAAAGATGAATTTTCAACTGAAATGATGAATCTTTACCAAACAGAAATTGATTTTTAACAAAGTAATACAACTTTCAACCAGGTAGTTTCATTTTTAAACAAAAAAGATGAATTCTCAACCAAAAGTGTAATTTATAATATTTCAAACAATAAATATTTTAATTTAAATCAAAAATAACTGAATTTAATAAAAAATACGAATTTTCAACAAATTGTTAAATTTTGAACCAAAGAGATGAATTTTAAATTAAAAAAGATACATTTACAACAAAATAGTAGAATTATTATCTCAAAAAGATAAATTTTCAACTAGCCATTTAATATGTAAGTTCACAGTTAAAAAAATTAATTTTCAACCAAAAAAGAAACGAATTTTGAACGTAATAGTTAAATTTTCAATCAAACAGATGAATCTCTAACCAAAAAGATAAATTTTTAACAATGTAGTAAGTCAAACTTTCAAGCAAGTAGTTTAATTTTTTCCAAAAAAAGATGAATTTTCGACAGAATAATTAAATTTTCAACCAAATAGTAGAATTTTTAATCAAAATAGTTGAATTTCGAACAAAAATAAAATAGTAGACTTTTCAACCAAAAATAATGAACTTTTAACCAAAAGTAGTTTAATTTTATTATTGGGTTCTATTCAATCAGTTTGCATTTAAGCGAAAAAACGATAAAAAAGAAAAATTCTTGAAAAGAGGGGAAAACACAGATATTATTGAAAAAGGGGAAAAGAGTTGCAGGGACGTCATTATCAAAAGTCGCAACTTTCTTAAAATTTATCATCAGGAACTTGCAAACGTTACTTCCACTGAAGCCCCCCCCCCCCTATTACCAACCGTAATTTTTGACGTGAACCCTCCCCACCCCCCTCAAATTGGTAACGTTGTTTGTGGACAGCCCCTTACTAAAATCTTGCTTAAATCTCAGATGAGTCAGAAAGCAAATCAGAAAGAGGGTGACTCTCAAGAGAAACAATCACAGGACTCCCTTCCCGAAAACTCTGAAATGGTACGATAAAATCCATTCCAATTTCCCAGGAAGTCCTGTAAGAACCATTTGAATTTGTCTGCATTTAAGTGTTTTCAAGCCTGAGAAATTCTTTTTAAAGGTTTTCAACACACTGATCCTGAAGGAGAAATTTTTTTGACTAAAATAGATCCAAAATCGGGTTTCATAGGAAGTTCCTATATCATTTATGGATTCCAAATCTGAAAATATCCAAATCCTAGCGGCTCCTTTTCGCGAAATATCGATATTTTAATATTTACGTTCTTCTGAATTAATACACATTTCGATGTTGAAATGATTATTCCAGACAATTATTTTTTGAAGAACAAGAAAAAATCTCCCTCGACCCGGAATTGAACCAGGAACGCCACTATGCATGAGTGGAGAGTTAACCAATTACGCCACCGAGTCTTCACTGCGACAAATGTACCATTTTTTGATCAAGGTGAGTTTAATCTAATTTATTTTTGGAAGATATAATTATTATTTAAAGGTGCTAACGTCCGCGTTTTTAAATGTTTAATGAATAAAAATTTCAATGTTAAAACGATTACTTCGGACAATTAATTTTTGAAGATCAAGAAAAAATCTGCCTCACGCCGGATTTCAACCAGGAACACCACGGTGGCGTAAATGGTTGATGCTCCGCTCATGGAAACTGCATAGTGGCGTTCCTGGCTCAAATCTGGACTGAGGCAGATTTTTTCTTGTTCCTCAAAAATTAATTGTCCAAAGTAGTAATTTCAACATCGAAATTTATATTAATTTGGATTTTTTTAAAGAACTTAAATATTAAAATGTCGATATCTTGCGAAAGGTAGCAGCTAGTATATTGATTTTTTCGGATTTTGAATCTATAAATGCTGTAGAATCTTCCTTTGAAACCCGATTTTGGTGTGTTGAAGGAGTAAATTATAAAATAACATCCCGCCCAATGGAAAATTGCTTTTTTTAAATCTAAATATAAAAGCGAAAAATATTTATAAAGAGAATGTAGATGGGAAGATTATCTTAGAAAGCATTTCATAGAGATTATGTAAAAGATATTTCACACCAAAGGTTCTTATGAGACATGATAAAAATTTTATTGCATATTACGAGATTGTAAAAAATGTATGAATTTTTTCATCATGTTTATATGGTGAATTTTAAAATTAAACTTGTTAACTCTAAACTGGGTCAATCGTAAGATAGGGGATTTCTCCTGTAATTGGGTCAACGTGGCCGTTCAAAACCTACGTCACACTACCAGCTGAATGTGTGTGTGGGGGGGGGGGGGATTAACGTAGAATGCGACATTACGCATGGAAAATATGAATGTGAATAACAATTTTTTGAAATGCTTGAAAAAAATGAAAATTAGTGATTTTATTTTACAAGTAAAGCTTCCAAATATAGAATTCAAACTCTTTCCCCTATTCTCCTCTTACCCCTTTTTTTTACAGAATTTCTTTTTTTTCCCCTGTTTTCAATAAACTTTCCCTTTTCTTGTTTTTTTTTGCTCAAATACTAATTGAATTTGCATTAAAAATTAAAAAATTAAAAATCCATTTTATTGGTTGAAGATTTAATTGTCTTGTTTTTTTTGTTGTTGAAATTTAATTTCTTTAACTAAAAATGTAAATACTTTAAATTTGATTGAAAATTGATTGTTTTTTTAAAAGTCATCTTTTTAAGATCAAAATTCTACTACTCGGTTGAAACTTAACTTTTTTGTTGCAAATTCATGTTTTTGGTTTAAAAATTCAACTATTTTGTAGAAAATTGACCTCTTTGGCTTCAAAATTCAACTGTCTTGTTCAAAATTTGTATTTTTGGATTGAAAATTTCAATACTTTTATAGAAAATTCAACTGGTCGAAAATTCTTATTTTTGGGTTGAAATTGAACATTTAACTGCTTTGTAGAAAACTCTTCTTTTTGATTTAAAATTCAAAAATTTGTCAGAAAATTCAAATATTTAATTGAAAGTTCTACTTTTCGGTTAACAATTAACTTTTTGTCGAAAATTCAACTGTTTTGTGGAAACTTCAACAATTTTGTTAAAAAGTCATTCTTTTTGGTAGAAAATTTAACTATTTGATTAAAAATACATATTTTTGGGTTGAAAATCCAACAGTTTTCTAGAGAATTTGCCTTTTTGATTACAAAATTCAACAATTTGGTTGGCAATTTTATTCTTCTCTTGACTATTTTTGATTTTAAATTAAAATCGCTTTTGGACGAAATATGAAATATCACATTTTTGTTGAGAATTCCTCTTTTTGGTTAAATTCAACTATTTTTCACTTCGAATTAGAATCTTTTTTAAACTCAAATATCAACTATGATAGTTTTATTTGAGAATTAATCTTTTTGTATTGACAATTTGATCATTTTGTAAAAAGTCAACCTTTATATTTGAAAATTCCACTGTTTTTTTTTTAATTCATATTTTTCGGTTAAAAAAAAAATTCAACTATTTGGTTGAAAATACATATTTTTGGGTTGAAAATACAACTGTTTTCTATAGAATTTGTCTTTTCAGTTTTAAAATTCAACAGTTTGGTTTGAAATTTCGTTTTTCTCTTGCTTATTTTTTATTTGAAATTAATTTTTTTTATGAGAATCAATCTTTTGAAATTATGACCATTTTGTTGAAAATGTATATTCAACTATTTTGTTAAGAAGTCATCTTTTTTGTTTAAAAATTCAACTGGTTTGTAGAAAATTCAACTGGTTTGTAGAAAATTCATCTTTTTGGAATGAAAATTAATCTTTTTTGTACTGAGGAGTTCTTGATTAAAAATTTAGCTGTCTTCTAACAAATTAATTTTTTTTTGTTTGATGATTCGAATAATTGGATAAAAATTGTTTTTGGTTGAAGTTAATTCTTTTTTGTTTGAAACTTTGACCATTTGGTTTTTAATTCATCTTTAAAGGTAAAAAGTTCAACTATTTGGTTAAAAATTCGTATATTTACGTTGAAAGTTAAACTACTTGCTTGTAAATGCAACTGTTTGGTCTAAAATTAATTTTTTAATTTGTTGAAAATTGAACTGTTTCGTTGAAATGCTTCGTTGAAATTTTGACTTGAAAACTGAAGCGTTTCATATTGAATTTAATAAGGTACGTATACATTAATTTTATTTGAAATGATTTATTCACTATTATTCCACTATTTTAGTGAAAAATCATTATTTTCCCCCTGTTTTGAGAGCATTTTGACCTGGGAAGTCATAATTTACTTTTACAATATTTTACTATGCATTCCTAAAATGTTCAATTCTTTCCAAAATGTATATCACTTTTAGCATTGAATAATTATTATTATAAACGCTTAAAAGTCAACCGGGAAAAATTTAAAAAATTTTACCGCGAAAATGATTTTTGAACGGCCCAAATATAATTTTAAACCCCGCATTAAGAACAACAGAACAATGTAGATACAAAAACGATTTATTTTTATTCGAGTCAGTTTCCAACATATTTAGGACTTTCAACGCTTGGATTTTTTTTTTAAATATTGTACAAATCTTTAGAATCCTTTTAAACTTTTAAAATATTGTTAATTTTTTTTAAAATTCCAAAATTTTTAAATATTATTTAAACTGAATCGAATTATCCCTAAAATTGTCTTAGAATCTTCGAGTTTCGTGTTTGATGATTTTGGAAATCTTATGTAATGCTATAAAATATTTTAACCGGGAGAAATTAAAAAAATTTTACCCCGAAAATGATTTTTGAACGGCCCAAATAGAATTTTAAACCTCGGATTAAGAACAAGAGAACAATGCAGATACAAAAACGATTTATTTTTATTAGATTGTTGATTGAATTGTTACAATAAATCATAATAATTTTTGCAATTTAAGCGATAGAATTTAATTAAACGGGATTAGTTAAGAATTAAGGTTCAGGGGGAATCTTGTTAAGCCGAAAGATTGGGATATCCTAATACGTTGGATGCCAGGTATACATGTATTATACACGAATACAGAAACATCGGTATATATCGATCGGCCTAAATATAACGAGGTGGATTACCGAGACCCTACGCCACTTGTGTGTAAGTAAGTATATACCTTGCATGTAGGTACAACGCGACCGCATTGTTCATCATGGTTTAGCTCTAGTAAATGTGCTTTTACTCAACTTGCTTGTTTAGTTGGCTTTCTTGCCCTTGTGGTTCTAAAGTAAATCAATCGTCTTCAAATCCCTCATTTCTACTTCAATCAGAATCTCATTCATCGGTTAGGCAATTATGAATGATTTAGGATAGTAAATTTATAGTTATAAAAACCACACTTAACTTTAATTTCATTAAAATAGTATTAATCTATATTCAGAAACCAGAAATGAACCAAAGCCAAATATAAAGTTCAATTCAAGGATTTTCGATTTTCAGGACCATAAATTGCGGAATAAGCTGCCATGAATGGGATGATGCGTTGTTGTGGTGAACAGCTTAGTCGCCAATTTTCCACAAATCAGGCAGTTTTATTCTTACTGCGTCACGTAATCGCTTCAAAACTACTTGGTAATACTAATTATGGTGCATAACATCTTCTTTGTTCAACATTTTGAGGTGTTTTGGTCGTTGCGGACCTGCCAGAGCTAGGGGCACTTTACATTGAAGTACGACAACTTTTAAATCGCATAAACCACTCTTTAATTTTAGTATCGCTCATAGACTCATCATCATTAGGGAGGGCAGGAGCACTATCGACAATATTTACGTCTTGCAGCACGTGGTGGATAGAGAATTAGCGTAAAAGGGTTCGAAAGTGTACGCGTTTTTTGTAGTCCTCAAAAGCGCGTTCCCTTCGGAACAGAGGGGAGGGAATTTCGGAGGGTTTCTGGATGGATAGGGGGTTGAGGCAAGGGTGTCCGCTTAAACCAACGCTTTTGACGATTTTAATCGCGGATATGGAAAGTAAGCTTGCGGCCGGAGTGGTAGGAGGAGTTAGGGCAGGGGGGAGGGGGTTAGGATATGGTCAATCGCGTATGCAGATGACATAGTGCTGCTAGCAAAGAGCGAGGAGGCCTTAAAGTAGATGATGAAGAGGCTGAGAAGATACCTAGATAAGAATAGGTTAGAGCTAAATGCGGAAAAGTCCAAGGTTATAGTGTACAGGAAAGGAGGTGGAAGGGATAAAGGAGGTGAGTGGAAGAGGAAGGGAAAGGCGGTGCAGGAGGTAAAAGAGTTTGTGTACCTGGGCTCCCTGTTTCGGAGGAATGGGGGAGTGGATAGTCATATAAAAGAGAGAGTGAGAAGGGCAAATGTGGTGATGAGGCAGGTGTGGAGGTTGGGAAAGAAGTTGTTTGCAGATGATTTTGGAAGGAGAATGACATTTTTCGAGTCGCTAGTGTTGAAGTGACTTATAATTATGGAGTGAAGGTGTGGGGGTGGAAGGAAAGTGAGGAGGTAAATAAGAAACAGGAGATGTATGTAAAGTGGACACTGGTGTTGGCAAGGAAAACGCCTAATTATATTGTCAGGAGGGAGACGGGTGGAACGAGTTTACGGATTATAAAGGGGAGTCGGGCGTGTAAATATGAGGAGAAATTTTTGGAATAGGGGCGAAGTAAGCTGGTTAGGGAGTGTTGGTGGGGGAAGGAGAACAGGAGAGGCGGTAGAAAGATGGAGGTTGAAAGGGAAAGATATCTTAGAACGAATGGACTGCAAATGGATGAAGTGAGAAGGATGCACGAGGAAGGAAGGAAGGTTTATGAGATGGTGAAGAAAAACGGCGTGGAGAGAGAGAAGGCAGCAGGGGAGGAGAGAATAAGAGAGTCAAGGTTTAACGGGAACTATGTGTGAATTATGCCACAGGAGAGAGCTCAATATTTGTGTGGAAACGGAGAGAAAGGAAGTCAGGAGCTTATAGCGAGGATGAGATATGGATGCATGGAGGATTTGAATAGGTTCTGGCTTTCTAGGGAGAAGATGTGTGAATTTTATGGCAAGGGGGATGCAACAGTGGAGCACTGGTTGTAGGAGTGCGAGGAAGTGGAAAGGAGTGGGATAAGCATGGTGGTATTGATGCATGAAAGGAGGGACATGAGGGCAGTAGCATGGGTGAAGGGGGTGTTGGGTAAGATGGAGAAAAAGAGAAGGAAGGAGGAAGGAGGAAGAGGAATGGAGAAGGAAAGATTGTAAATAGGAGAGGAAGTAGATATAAGGAAAATGTAAATATTGTAAATAGTAGATAAGTATTTGGTATTAGCCGCGGAGGCAGAGTTTGCAATGCGAGAAAGTAGGGACATGCGTGCGTGGCGGGGCGAAGCGAGGAAGGCAAGGCAATAAGAGCGAGCGGTCTTAGAGATAAGGTGTGGATGGATGTTAGTTTTTAAGGGTTAGTTTTAAGAAAAATCTGTAAAAAATGTAAGTGCAAGCAAGTCAATTTTTTAAGGCCATCAGGCTGAATAATAAACGTTTATCTACCTATCATAGACTCATCACCATACACTGTCCTAATCATAACGATGGTTTCAGAACACAAATGGCCAAGTTTTTGGCAAAATATTTAAGTGTGTAAAAAGATACAAGGTCTGACCGAAAGGTACGCGGCCTTGTGGTGTACCAGGAGTAAGATTTAATTCTGGCCAATGGCGATGATATCCCCTTTGAAGTACTCTCTTTGGGAGCCACAACCTTCTTACAGCGATCCTCCCACTTTCGGAAGCACTTCTTCAAGTCACCTTTCGGCAAAGCTAACAGCTGCTTCATCGCATTCTGTTTTTTTTTCTTCTACGTCTTGAAATTGTTTTTCTTTTAGAGGATATTTCAATTTTGGAAACAGCAGAAATCATAGAGAGCCAGGTCAGGATGTATGGAGGCTGCCGAAATTGTGTAAGGCCGCGTTTCACCAGAAATTGCTGAATAAGCTGCAATGAATGGACAGATGCGTTGACGTGGTCACAGGCTTAGATGTTCAACCAAAAAAGATGAATTCTCAACGAAAAATATAATAGTTGATATTTCAATGCACAAAGATTTCAGTTTTGAATTAAAAATAGTATAATATATCACACAAAAAAAAACAACTTTCAACAAAATAGTTGAATCGTCAACCAAAAAGATGAATTTTCAACCAAGAATATTAATTTTCTGCCAAAAAAGACAACTTTGAACTGAAAAGATGAATTTTCAACCAATCAAATGAATTTTTAACCAAATAGTTTAACCTTTAACGCAGAATTTGAATTTTCAACAAAAAAACATGAATTCTCAACGAAAAACATAACAGATGATATAATAATAAAAAAGGGTTAAATTCATCCAAAGAGATGACTTTTCTATAAAATAGTTGAATCCTCAACCAAAAAGTATTTAAATTTCAAACAAAACAGATTCAATTTTAATTTTAAAAAAAGATTCAATTTCTACTACAAGAAATATGAATTTTTGAAGCAAAAAGACAAATTAATTTAAAGTGGAAAATAATTTTTGAAACAAAATAAAAATTCCGAATGACTATTTATTTTTTAAGTTTCTTTTTGAATTTTTGTAAGGTGTTTGAGAAAATTCTAAAAGATTTTGCAAGATTTCAGATATTTCAATAAAAAATATAGACTATTTTAAAGAAAATTTCTTCATTTTAAAAAACTTTTTTCTATAATTCGCGAAAAAGTGCCAGTTTTTCCACCTGTTTTT
>CAKNYM010001514.1:0-25398 GCA_932195095.1 Andricus curvator | reverse complement strand
AAGAGGGAGACCGACTGGTAAGAGACCCCTAGGCAGACCGAGAAACACATGGGAGAAAAATGTAAGGGATGATCTAAAAGAACTAGGACATGATTACATAAACTGGATGGAGAATGCACAAGACAGAGATGTGTGGCGGTCTCGGGTAGATGAGGCAATGAACTTTCGAGTTCGAACTGCTAATCTATAAAATATAAATAAAAAAAACAAAATGATTTTTATTACTTTCATTTTTAATGAGCATTTTTAATAAGCTAATTATAAATAATTTTTTCAAACCCTGAATATACATTTTTATAGTTAAAAACTGCGTTTTCTGCTTATATAGCTGTACGGGAAAGTGATTCCAAAGTACTTACAGTAGAAGTCCGATAAGTTTCTCATTTCGGGGCTATAGGGGCGGAAAATTCCAGGAATTGCGGACTTATCGGATGCCCCCTCTAGCAGCACGATATTAGGTGCGCGCATGCGTAAGAATGATGCGCAAATCATAAGAAAAATAGCACACATAGTTGGAGAACCCCAATTAGTGTGCGTTCCGTACGTCTGATGACGTTTTAAGGGGAGTGTACACTTATCGGACGGCAACTAATCGGACTTGTACTGTACATGAATATTTTTAAATACTTTTTACTTCCATGTTATTTCAGACTAAGACTATAATTAGGTGTTAAATATCTGAAATTTTGCAATTCCATCAAATTAAAATCAATAGGCAGGGCAGCGTTCCTACTGATTTCAATTGCGAATCGCTATTACATCATTTCCAATTAATTTTAGTTGAGAATTTTTCTATAGATGATGTCGTAAAGACGTCCTCCATTTTTTGACCACTGGCTGGTAAATGTATTAAGTATTGAATAATAATAAAATTCACTACTTTAGATAGGGTGTCGGAAGAAATATTTTCTTCGTATATTTGCTAAAATTTAAATAGGAAATTCCTTCTTTTTGGTGAGAACATGATTTTCTATTGCTGCGAGCTAAAAAAAATTATATATCGCTACATAGGTTCTTAGGCCAAAAACACGCGGCTTCTTTACTTTAAAAAAATTTTATTTTCACAAATATAATAATCTCTTTATTCAATGCAGTAAATTCTTTATCAGTTTGTCATGTGATCCTCAAATTTTGTTCGTTTTGCAAAAAAAGTAAGAGGGATGAAAAATCCCTCACAGTTGCGATTTTCCAAAAAAGGTTTAAATGCACTTATATTTTGTTAAATTTTGCAATTCTCAAACAATATTACGTATAATAATCCTACAGTTATAAATTATTTTTTTCAAAAAACTAAAAATTCGCTAAATTTTCTTAAAAGGAAAGATTTATAACCTTATTTATGTTTTGTTTTCTAACAAAATATTTCTGAATGTTTAATAATGTATTAAATAGGTTTTATAGTATATATTAACTTGAAAATGTGAAAAAATAAAATATGGAATAGTAAAATATTCCTGAAAGTCTCATAATTTAACCCTTGCAAGCACAGTGGTAAGAATACTCTAAATATATATATTTTTAACTTTAACCAAAAATTTGATTTTTAAGCAATTTTTGGAAAAACAGATCTCATAAGTCACCCTACTGTCTTCTAAATCTCTTACTACAAATTATATACTGTACTTAATTAGTGGAAAAATTGAATAAAGTAAAGTTATGCAGAATATTGCAATAAAATGTAATTTTGTTTCATTATTGAATTAATGTGTGATTATTAGATTCGTTGATGTCAGCCGTTGTTTCGGAACTTTATATTCTGCTTGCGCATTCGTCATAATTCGCGAGTATATACGTGGAAGTGCCCGTCAATATGGATGGGGGTTTTTTTTTATGGGGTTCCAACATTCATCCTGGAGAGCCCGTTTATAGGGATCTGGTATTCATACTGGAGAGACCGTTTATAGGGTTCCAACGTTCATCCTGAAGAGCCAAATTATAGGGATCCAACATTTATACTGAAGAGCCCATTTATAGGATTCCAATATTCCTCCTGCAGAGCCCGTTTATAGGGATCCAACATTCATACTGGAGAGCCCGTTCATAGAGTTCCAACATTCATCCTGAAGAGCCTGTTTATAGAGTTTCAACATTTATAATGAAGAAAATGTTCAGAGAATTCCAACATTCATCCTGGAGAGCCGGTTTGTAGGGATCCAACATTCATACTGGAGATTCCGTTTAAAGGGATCCAAACATTCATCCTGCAGAGCCCAACAGGGATCCAACATTCATACTGGAGAGCTCATTTATAGGGATCCATCTTTCTTACTAACGCTAGTTCCAACGCCAACGGCTGCGAGCAACGATTCAAAATATTAATTTTATTTACATTCAACGACGAGAGGCAAACAGAACTTCACACACGCACATGGTCATACACATATGCAAAAAAGATCAAAAATTAAAAGTCAAAAATTAAAAATGTGATTATCACAGTCATCTTCCGTATACGCGGTATGGCCATAGGAAGCGATATTAGCTAATATTATTGTTCACGCCCAGAAAACTTAGGACGATGAGGCACGTGTTCAGCAACACTGCCTTCTGAATTAAATATAGGAAATTTCGAACTCACAGCTTTTTCACGATTTCCACGCACATCGGATGAACGTTCCCAGTGGAGATCACGACCGGGTGTATGGTGACCTTGTTTACCCTCCACACGGTCAGGACCTCCTGCTTCAGGTCGCAATATTTCTGGATCTTCTCAGTATATCGGAGCCTAATGTTATTGTAGAGGCACAAGCTTATGTCTATTATTCTCACGTGTTGGGCACGTTTATCTAACCAGAGGACATCTGGACGATTGTGTCTGACGAGATGGTCAGTCAGCATAGTCCTGTTCCAGTAAAGGAGATGGTTTTCGTTCTCTCGTACTTTAACTAGGCTTCATTTATGGTAAGGCCCAAATCTCTATAGTGAACTAGTGTTCAAGGCAATTTGTTGGTTAATGATCCCAGAAAAATCATTATGTCTGCGCGTATATCCTTGCCAGGCAAGCATCGTACAGCCATCAACAATGTGCTCGGTGTTCTGATTGGGATCTCCACAAAGACGGTATCTGACAATAACTGTCGCCATACTGAGAATGTGTTTTTGGTAATTCCTCGTCTTGAGTACCCTTTCCTGGATGGCAATGAAAACCCTTCCGTCTCCGAGAAGAGTTCTGCCCGCCTTGACCCGGTTTGCCTGGTTTGAAGCATCACTATCCACGCAAGAAAAATCTAATGTTTGGGAGTGTTGCTTGTGCAGCTGTTTACCTCGCCACTGAACAGCTAGCTGTTCGGCGTGGAAATGTCCCATGTTCTGGTAATCAACAGCTGCAAGTTTTAAGGGGGTATACAGGTCAATTCTACAGATGTAGTCGTAGAGTGAGATGTTAGTCCTGTTCTGAACTTTAAATATTCGCGCAATTTCGTCACTTGAAAGTCACACAGTCGACAAACATCCAAGATCCGTCAGCCTCCAAGCATGCGTGGCAGAAAAATTCTTTCTACAGCTGTCCTTTCAGGTGACCAAACCAAAGGAGTACGTTAGGAGAGGAATGGCCGAGGTGTTAATTGCCTTTGTGATGTTTTTCGCACTGAGGCCGGACACCAGAATCAGACTGAGGCAACCCGAAAAAGCAATCTAAAGCGCTTTTCAATTGCAAAGTGGAGTGGACCCTTTGTATGAAATATGCCAAGGTACCTGTAAGATTTTTCATCAGTCATTGGAGCATTCATCTTTCTACGGGACAAATGCAACTTTCTGCATTTGTCCAAACCCAGAGACATCCTGATTTCATAGGAGAACTGCAGCAAGATGTTAAGTAGGTTGTGCAGTTTCTACTCTGAGCTTGTATGAACCTTTATGTCGTCCATGTACAGGAGGTGAGTGAGTTGAGACTCAGTTACTCGCACCTCACTTTTGAACCCATAGGGCGTTTTGTTGTCTATCCAACTTAATGGGTTCAATGCTTAAAAAAATCATAGTGCGCTGGAAGAATCACGTTGAAAGATTCCTCGTTTAATGGGCAAGCACCAGGTATCCCTCATCACCCCACGACTGAAACATTCGATCCTTGTGCACCACGTGTGCATAGCGTGATCCAGAAATTGCATGATGCGCTGACAGATCTTATAAGTCTTAAGCACCTCTAGTAAATAATTCTGGGGTATTAAGAGAAACGCCTGTTGGTCATCAATGTAGGCACAGTATTTATAGACGAAGTGAGAAATGAGAGCCGTGAGACACTTATAGATGCCCAAGAAGCAGTGATCTGGGTTCTCCAATATGTTTTGGAGGGCCCCAGCAAGGGCAAGGTGCAGTAGCTCTAGGTGTTTGTACCAGAAGCTGTGCACCTCATCCACACCCGGCGCTTTTAAGTTATTAGCCTTCTTTTGGATATGACTTACATCGGAGGCAGAGATGGCTAGACTATTCATCCCAGGCAACCGTGCAACTTCTTCCTTTTCGGGAAAGAGTTACGTCGTGTCCAGTTGACTTGAACTATGAGTACCCCAGATCTTGTCCAATATCTGACCAGTTCCTCGGCCCTAGGTGGTTCACAAGGATTTTTAGTCTTGTTTTTGCCATCTGCAAGTCCGCGATAGAAACGCTTTTCATCTGCCAAAAAAGTCCTATTGACATTCCATCTCGCGGTCGCTCTCATGAATCACTTTGTGCAGGTTCGTAGATGTTCTTAAACTGAGGTTATATGGGCAAAGGATATTCTCCACGTGGTGAGGCAGTCTCTGAGACGGACTGTCCTTTCGAAATTGGTAGTCCTTGAAGTCGAAACTTCCACCGAGGGTCTGACACCTCTTTTGGGGCATAGTTGTTAATAGTCCGGCCTCAGAGTTTCATGCTCATTATCCTGGCACACGCGATCGCAGCGCAATATATAAGAGTCTGAACCTGTAGCAAGCTCATATCCTGCTACAAGAACAGAAGGAGTATCTCGGTGTTCAAACCGCCAACTAACCGGAGAAGGTCCTTATTAACCCTTAAAGTTATCCCTGAGGTCTTTTATACCCAGCCTTTTTCTAATCGAAGAGTCATTTTTTCCATTTTTTTTAGTTTTTAATTTTTGTTTCATATGTTGAAATTAAAAAAATATATATTAACTAGTTTTATCTTATAAAGAAATTTCTGCTGGGGTCTTCAGCGACCCCCCTTATTCTTTATGTTATTACAGAGAGGGGATAACTTTAAGGGTTAACTGTATATTTAGGCAGGCCGTTTCTCACTGATGGTTCTCGATCTGCGAACTATAGGATGGCATCAATGAAGCAGACCATGAGACGCAGGCTTTCCTCATGAGGCTCTACAATGAATTTAGTAGGAGCATGGGCAGACTCCGACGGCTGCAAGCTTAACGACTGTCGACCATGAGACAGTCGGCCTGCTACATCTCCCAGATCCAGCACCTGCTCGTCCATAGCGTATTAGCATATTAGCGTATTATTTTTTTTACAAACTTGTTCTCGGGTGAACCCGGTTTTTCATCATAGCCACGGAGTTAGATGACTGATGAGATAAGGATTTTCTAAGTTAGTTTAATTTGATGTTTGACATGTTTTCGATGATGTTGTAGGTACAAAATTAAGAAAATGCTGTAGTTTGGAGTTTGTCTTCTCCTGCTCTTATACTTACACAGCGGGCACGAGCGGTAATGGTGACAACAGTCGTCTCTGGATGCTTCCTCAGAGCTGCCAAAGGTGTTCTCGCGTTCGCGTCGTGGTAGGGCTTGATATTTTCTCTCATGCTTTTGACGGCTATGTCGGCGGTATCACTACTACTGATAGGGTTTCCCATGGTAGACAAGCAGAGAAAGGAAAGAAAAAGGACTTAGAGGAACACCAAAACCCATACGTTATCATCGAGAGTCTATTAAAGATTTTGAATCGCTTGTCGCTTCTCGAGGATCATCGGGGCACCCCTGGAGCCACCGCTGGGGGCCACAGAATGCGAGACGGTAAGGATGGTTAGCTACAACATGATCAAGCAGATCTTACTAATAAAACAGCTGGCCAGCAATAACATCTGCCACAAACTGTAAGCAGTGGAACATCAACTGTGGCTATTGTAGATGCTTTGGCTAGCGTTAGCTATTTCGAGCTAACCACGTCAACAGAAATACCGTGAGAGGGCATCAAGTGGCATTATACCACAATGAAAGAAGAATTGCTGCGTCTCTACTATGAAGATGCGAAGTTTGAAACCAATAGCGTATGTATTATGAGAAGTTGTGGGCTCCAGAAGGTACGATCATGGTTCCTTGAAGCAACCAATCCCGACGCAACTGAAATGTTTACGTCATCCACTCCTGCTCCTGCTATCCTAGAAGGTAGGCAAGAGCGGGAAATTTATGCAAGAGACTTCGTACAACACTGTTCCTTGGAGTCCGATCTCTAGCCGCGGATGACCTTACGCGGCAGACGACATAGATGGAGATGAGGGATTCACCTCTGGATACTTTTTTAGAGCTACTAATCTTATATAGAATTTCTGAGGAACAGTGTTGCCGGACCAGATGAAGTGATCGCAGAAGAACAGCCTTTTGCATCTGGCTCGCGATGGATTGAGCCTGACGCTGGCAAGCCGGGATTTTGTTAAGCTGGCTAAAAAAGAAAGCTTTTATACCATCAAGACAGCCGATTATAAGAACTACAAGATGGACTTTGTAGTATGCGTACAGCCGGCTCAGCTCGTAAAGAAGAGCTTGATATTTCGCTCGTTTTTCTTCCACCTTTGCCGCGATATTGCCATCGGCTGGTGCCGAAAATTCAATCACGTGAATGATCTTTGTCTTCAGATCTTGGAGGACAATATCAGGCTTTGTAGCTCTGATACGTTCAGTAATGTAAAATGAGACTTGAAATACATGTTGAGCAGTTCTTCTCTACATACAATGCCACAGAATTTATCATGAAGGGGCTTGTTAGCATGTACCATCAAGGGGCTTGTTAGCATGTTTGTCCACTTTCCACCCACAACTACTTATGACCTGGTACTTCGCTACTAACACAGTCGCGAAACGCGGAAAGTGATTAGTAGATTTGTTGGTGTCAGTCGTTGTTTCGGAGCTCTATATTCTGCTTGCGGATTCGTCATAATTGACGAGTATACATACTGGAGAGCCCGACTGTAGGGATCCGAAAATCACACTTGAGAGCCTTACATTGATCCCACATTCATATTGGAGAGCCCGTTCATAGGGTTCCAACATTCATCCTGGAGAGCCCGTTTATAGTGATCCAACATTCATACTGGAGACACCGTTTATGAGGATTCAAACATTCATCCTGAAGAGCCCTATGGGGATCCAACATTCATACTGGAGAACCCATTTATAGGGATCCATCTTTCTTACAGACGCTAGTTCCAATGCCAATCACTGAGACCGACGATTAAAAATATTGACTTCATTTATATTAAACGGCGAGAGACAAACACAACTTTACACACGCACACGGACAAACATATATATACAAAAAAAGGTCAAAAATTAAAAATGCGTTTATCACAGTCATCTGCCGTGTACGCGGGATGGCCACAGAAGGCGATTTTAGGCGCTATCATTGTTTACGCCCAGAAAACTCCGGACTATGCGGCACGTGTTCAACAATACTGACTTCTGAATTAAATGTAGGGAATTTGGAACTCATAGCTTTTTCAAGATTTGTATGCACCTCGCATGAACCTTCCCAGTGCAAGGGATAACGACCGTGTGGATGGTGACCTTGTTCACCCTTCATACGGTCAGAATCTCCTGCTTCAGCTCCAAATATTTCTGGATCTTCTCAGCATACCGAAGGCTAATGTTATTGTTAAGCGGAACGCTTAAGTCTATTATTCTTGCGTGCTGGGAACGATTATTTAACCAGAGGACATCTGGGCAATTGTGTCTGACTAGGGGGTCATTTAGAATAGTTCTGTCCCAGTAAAGAAGATGATGTTCGATCTCTAGTACGTCAACTGGGCTATATTTGTGGTAAGGCTCAAATCTCTCTAGTAAACCAGTGTTCAGGGCAATTTGTTAGTGAATGATCCGAGCAACATCATTATGTATGCGCGTGTATCCTTCCGAAGCAAGCATCGTACAGCCATCAACGATGTGCTCGGTGTTCTCATTGGGAGAGGTGTTCTCATTATTATTATTACAAGGTTATTAGGTGCATCAAGTCCCATAGCACTGAGGTTATCTAATGTTATCTATTGTACTGTACGCTTGAATGAAATCCCATTGGAACAGATATCTATTTTTAGTAGATTTAGCCGCGTTTCTGGTACTAATTAAAGTTACATTTCGCAGCTGTACTACTCAATGTGCTATGACTCCACTTTTCACTGGATACGTCCCGGTGAAAACAGAGGCCTATTCTCGGTAGCTTTAGGCGTGTTTTTTGTATGAATTAATCTCCCATTTTCCAGTTGTACTACTCTAGACTCCATTTTTTACTGAGTGTGGACACGTGAAAATTTTTCTTTACTATGGTAGATTTAACACTGTATGATTTTAATTACACAAGTGATGAACCACGGCTGCATTTGACTTTATTAGAAGTACTCGCATTTGCCTAGACGTTTGGTCAGGGGACAAGAAAACTGCAGAAAATTGCCACTCAAGTTCAGCCGGAACATCTACAGTCGAGTTTGAAGGTAGATGTTCGAACCAAAACATCGAATGCACACAATCATCCTCGGCGTCAAACCTCCAACTCGAGATAAGTTAAAACGCAGCGAATATACAACCTGGTCATACGTCGCAGATGGCTACTGATTCGACTACTATCCAAGCTCGGAATTGATTGACATCTAGACTCTTCCCGGTTCGAGATTCACCGCGCAGCTAATGCCGTTGGTATCCTGACACGTGATTTCATGAGAAAACTCGGAAATCGTACTCTTATTACATAATATATCGTGTGTACCGAGGCAGCAAAGTCTTTTCACGGTCTCGCGTAATTGCAATAACTTACGCTCGGCCGTAAAAAGACTACTTAGCTACCTTTCGGCACAATATACTATTACTACTGGTGTATTTGATATATTTAATGAAAATAAAACAGCAAATATACCATATTTTATACATTTAATTTGCAATCTAGAAATATTTCTGATTACAAAACTCATAGAAATAAGGACCGGCCTTCTTTTTGAGAGTCAGATAGGGCTAGCTCTAGTGAAATAAAATAGTTGTTTTGAGCAAATTGCAAGCAAAAACGATAAAGGAAGAATTTGCGTACGATGCTCAGTTTGCTTTAACAACACAAGAAATTAACTGCTGCTAAGAAATAAGTAAAAGGGCCAATAAATCAATTAATATCTCATCAAAAACTGGTGCGGAATCATTCTAGTTGAATTAAAAAATCATTCAATGCCATCCGCAATGACATTCCGTTATTTGGCGAATTCAGATGAAATAAAAAGTTCTTTCAGATTTGCACGAAATCAATCGATGTAAAGGCAATGGAAATTCTTTGTATTTTTTACATTCACATCTCAATGAGAAAGTATTGGTTTTATCTGAAAAATTACTTTCGCGGATTCCATCGAATGTCGACGTTTTGAGGCCCCTGAGTCAGAAAAAATAATGTTTACGTCGGTGTCCGTCTATCTTTGTCGTGGTCGTCGTCGTCGTTGTTGTTGTAGTCTATAAACACCGTAACTTTTGAAGGTATTATCCGATTGGATTGCCCTATGGCACACTTCATGAAGGTGTAAAAAGAACCATTTTCTTCCAAGATTCAAAAATTGTATGTACGGCTGTTCGTAGTAATTATAATGTCGAGCAATTTATCCTTATGACTTTTTTCGATATAGAGAAAACAATCAGAGTTATACTATTCACAAAATTTAAAAAATCAAACAAAAATGAAAATTTTACGCCAAACAACGCACGATATGAAAAAAGTCAAGAGAGGAAAAACGTTGTTTCTTGAAAGCCCTATGAGATAATCATAACAACTTTTTGAATTTTTCGAAAAAATCTAAAATTCAGAGTTTGATCGCACAAAAGCTAATGAAAAATCGAAAATTCCATTTTGCGATGAAACTAGGCAAGATACGATAAAAGATCGTGAAACAAAAAGAATGCCTGGTTCTATTAAAAAATATTGAACAGACAGTATTAAAAATAAACGATTGAATTTTTGGACAAACGGCACAAGCTACGAGAAAAATGAATAGACAAAAGTTGTTCACTCAAAAAAGAGCTACACATTTTTTTTCAATCATTGTTTGTTAGGATGCGTAGTTTTTGTTTCAATCGTGAAAATCGACATTAAAAATAAAAATAATTTTTTTTGGAAAACGACAGAAGATACGAAAGGGAGCGTTGAAGTATTACGTAACGCTCTAGGAGGGGGGGTCAGATCAAATGTTACATAATGCCGAAAAACTACAGGGAAAAGTCAGAAAAAGCGTTAAATAGGAGGGACGGGAAGATACAAAATTCCGAAAAACTGCGTTACGTAATACTTGAACGCTCCCAAAGAAAAATTGATAGACAGAAGTTGTTTACCCAAAAAATAGATAAAAGTCTGTTATTGATCATTTTTTGATAGGTCACGTAGTTTCTGTTTATAACGTAAAAAATAACATTTAAAATAAAAAATTAAATTTTTGGACAAATGAAACATAATGTAACATAACAATTTTTTCGAGCAGTTTTTGTTCTTTTTACAAAAAATATGGTCATCATTACCAAACATTTTGTTGTGATTACTAAAAAATGGGTTGTTGTAACAAAATAATTTTATTAGCTGAAAAATGTTTTTTAGTACTTTGTAACTTGTGCGCAAGAATTTGTTAGCTTGTTCTAAACTTGCGACTGCGCCTGCGCAGACACTCGCAGCCCCTATTTTTCAATATGGCTGATGTCGGCTGATATGCCAAAGAAAGCAGCGTATTATAGTTCTGATCTATGATGATTTTTTTAGTAGTTATGAAAAAATAAAGGATTATTGTGCGACTAGTATTATGTATTCTTCAGAAAAATGGTATAACTATTTTTTTCAAGAGGGATGTTTGTTATTTATTTTGTTTTACAAAATAAAAAAAAATATTCCTTGTCTAAAACAAAGCTAAGAGAAAAAGAAACTGCTTCGATTTGGTAAAATGAATTTGATCTGAGGAGAAGTATTACGGTTCATTCACAATTTCTTATATAAACATGGATTATCCGGATGAAATGTAGTTTCGATTAACCAAGCAAGTTCCTTTCAAATTGAAACGCATTTTATTGAATCAATTCACTTTTCAATTTCCAGGTCGTTCTCACATAAATCAGAAATTTTGTATTATATCCAAAAAACATAAAATTTTCCTTCAACAACAGGATATTGTTACTTCAACAAAATAATTTTATTGCTTTCACAAAAATATGGTTAAATTTTCAAAATATATTTATGTAACGAACAAAATATTTTTCCGTATTAAAAAAATTATATTACGCGCACTAATCTTTTTTATTTGATTAAACAAACGATAGATTGGTTCACTTAACAAAACAGTTGTGTTGCTTCCATAGCAACCAGAAAATTTAGCTTGGCAACCAAACTTTTGTTTGGCTAACCAAGAACTTTTTTCAGTGTATTTAGAATTTTTTAATTATATATCAAAAAAAATTCCTGTTTAGGGAAGAACGAACTGTAACTTGCTTAATCAGAAACACCATTTAATTTAAAAAAAATATCTGTCGAAAATATATAATATACTCTGGAATAATTAAATAAATATCTCTACAACAAATCGAAGAAGGTTTAGATCAAATCGTTTGCACGACAGCAGGTAAATGCAATCGATTAAAAATGTAAATGATTGCATCATCTTAAATTTTGCTGCTTCAATATTAAAAAATATAAAATGAAACATTTTGAATTTAATTACTCAAACCAAAGCGATTTTTGATTTGTAACATTGGAAACTTTATAAATTTTAATGTTAAATTAGAAACTATTAAAATGCAACGATTTTAACTTCAAATTGATATTTGTTGATCTAGATCAAGCTGGAAATTTGAAATTTGAAACATGGCAAATAATCTCACATTTTAACGCAAGTATAGGTTGCAATTTTGAAAATGTTTTTATGATTGAAATTTTCTAATTTAAAAGTGAATTTTAAACTACTAGTTTTTCTTTTTTGTTTCCAAAAAAATTATTTCCAGAAATTTTCAAATATATTATTCATTTACAAAACAAAATTTTAAATACCCAAAACAGGATTTTCTTGATAAATTGAATAGATAAAATATATATAAAAATTTGACAAAAAAGTTCAGTGAGATGACTATTGTAATCACAAAAACTTAAAGAGTACGAACATGGAAAGCAATTATATTTGAATTTCAGCATTAACAACAAATTTCTTGATTTGAAATTTCATATATGAAAACTATCGTTATTAAAAATAGACTACGTCTAGTCGTCCCAAGGAATTGGGGAAGTAGGAAAAGGAGATGGACTAGTCGTCCTGAAAATTCGGGATGACTAGGCAAGTCTATTAAGACTATAATTAAGACGTTCGACCCTTCACATCCATACTTTTCCTTCCCTAATACCTCTACATTTCCCTACTCACCCTCTCTTCACTTTACCTTTCGCAACTCCTTCCCCAAATTCTCCCTCCCATGCTTTCCTCTCTCCTTACTTCTCCACATAAAATTTCCCTCCTAATACTTTACTCCTCCGGGCCTCACTTCTCCTAGTTCTTCTCCCCTTATTTCCCCTACATTCTCTCCACCCAGTGTCTGTTCTTGTCCTCCCCTCCTCTTATTTTTGCTCGCCGCTTCTACTTCTCTCATAACTTCCACTCATTTCTTCTACATTCGCTCTTCCCAATTTTTTCTCGCTTCCCTCACTATATCACCCCTTAGGTATCAAAGATAGACTGCGTTACTAATCTTAGGCTATTTTCCTCAACCCCTCCTCCTCGTTCACAACCGTTGTTTTGATTCTGCCCCCCCCCCCCCGAAAGTAAGGTAGCCTTTAGCTAAAACCCGATTTTACGCTTATTCTGCTTTTTTGTGTTTATAACGAGTAAAGTTGCCAATATGCCTATATAGTCCGCAAAAATTTGTTTTGATAATTCACTGGGGACCGTGCAAAAACACAGGCACGGATGAGAAACGAAAATGCGGAGAGTTACTCGTGTAGGGACTCAATACAGAACCGGCTAACACGCAACGATTTACAGTTTTCCCAGTATCAACCTGCCTAATGTGCTTAAAGTCTTATCGTAAAAGTCAAGCAAAGTTCGGCGTGGATACTTTTCGGTTGGGCGACCAGAGAACTTTGAAACCCAAGGCCTCTGTGTCATCCATCGCAGGATTCGCGAACTTTTCTTTAACATTCATCATCTGGAAACGTACTAAACGTTTGCATATGTACAATAGGAAAAAAAATGTATGTGCAAGGTTAACTTGACTTGTAACGTTACTTTGGCAGAACCTCCTTCCACCTACTAGTGAAAAACCGTAGGTTTGTTGCAACATTCTCCCCCACCCTACATTTGCAACGTAGTTTATGGATGATCACTTATTCATCCTCACTTCAACCATAATTTCACTTCATTTCTCCTACTATACCTCGCTTCCTTTTTCCCCACTTCCCATACTTCCCCTCCTATAATTTCTTCTTAACTTTCTTCCATGAAAAAAGTGTATGACGGTCGGATAGCCGGACGGACACCCGACCGAAACTATATTGGTTCTGCACGGGGCTACGAAACCCTAAAAACAAGATACCTCTATAATCCCAGTAGTAGTAAGAAGCCATTTTTTTAAGGTTTTAACTTTTCTTTTCACAAGATCTTAAAAGACAATATAAGTTTGCGTTACACAATTACAATTTTGATTAATTTAATATTAATTTTCTCAGCATATTCCGAACATTTTAAATATAATAAAAACAAAGCTTAGTGCCAAATAATTATATATATTCTATTATTTGCGTCAAAGAAGACGATCAAGCACAGAAGATGTGTATAGTTAAATTAGATTGTTACTGTTATTATCGGAGGTTCTGATTGAAATGAACACTATCCTTTCGAAATGCACACAAAATACTTCTATCAAATAGCGAGAAGGTTGACTGCACCAGAGAAATTACCCGCTGTTTGTACGCGTAGTTATTGAAACATCCCAGTAAAATTGAATATATAGTAGGGTGATCAATTCCAAAAGGCAACAAAATAATTTTCGATCCTGAGCACGCATAATAGCCTAAATTTCACCTTTTTAGTCGAAAATTAAAAAAAAAAGTCTGATACGATCTAGAGGTCCTCTTTTTGACTTCTATTTTTTATTTATTGATATTTTCTTCTTTTCACTTTCTCAATGTCCTGAAAATGCATGTATTACATTCGCATACATATGCCTTCATCCATTTTCACATGACCATCATAATTTATGCTTTCTTACTTATTCGAATTTTTCTGTAACAAGTAACTTTTTTTAATTTACTTATTGTATTTTGCAATTGTCACACTGCATGTTAAATTCTTATAGAAAAAATTTGATATATTTTTTTTTCAAAATTTTTTTTTTTAATATACTCAATATATATATATATATATATATATATATATATATGTGTGTGAGAAAATGCAGAAGGCAGTCGTCCTTGGGTCGCACCGTGCCCTCAGGGTGCGCGAGACTTTTGCCGGATCGTCGTATTGGATTCTTCGCAGACTGTAACCACCTATCTCATGGGTCGTGAGACGTGGTTACAGCTGAAATTTTACAGCGATTTCGCTGGGAGCGGGTGCAATTTTCCAGGTTAGCGCTCGCTGTCAGAGAAATCCTGCGGTTGTCCTTATGACAAACTTTTAACTATATGTATATATTAAGCATAACAAATTTCTTTTATACAAAATATATATGGAAACGCAACGACGAACCGGCGAAACGCACGAATCAACTCAAGGGTGACTTTCTGAAGCGCCACGATGCCAGCATGATCCTGGTTCACAGAGGCTTCATACGGCGTATACACACTCGGTGGTGCCAGAAACACCCAGAGCTTCAGCACGTTTCGCATTATTCTTTGCAAAATCAAGATGCCTACCTCTCGCAAACTGGATATGTACACATAGCGTTTCCCGAACCGCTATATGTGCAAGCAGCAGACGAAGAGGAGGAAGCGACATAAAGACCAACCGCGGGAAGCAGGCACCTACTGGAAGAAAAACGCGATTTCAGGGCCAGGAAGAACATTTACATCCAGGTTCCTCCTAAGCCTCAAGATCTGGCTGAAATGGATGCCTCTCTTTGTCAAGATATCTCGGAGAGGTCCGACCTCTGGACCATCAGTTGTTTAGTTTATGGTGCCGCAAGAGCTTTGGCTGGTTTAAACCTTATGCAAAAACCGAAGATTGATCAGAAGCCAAACCGACGCTTGCATCAACTGAACAAGAAGATTGGATCGGCAAGACAGAATGCGTCTCGTGTTCAATGTGTGATGGACTACATAAGATCTCGTAGGCTGTTCACGGAAAGGATTCAAAAGTTTGCTCAAGAACTGAGGATCTACCATCACACACTGAACAAGTCATGATGCTGTTTGAACACGCAGTATAAGATCTTTCCTGCTATCCTAAATGACAGAATGTTTTGAAGAATTGAACCTGTGTGGAGAGAGATTTACAAACAAGGTAGCTCGAAAAAAGGTGTGGCAGGCTTCTGCATAGGCAGAAGAGCTTGCGGATCAATTTGTATCCCGCAATCGTGCAGCAATTTGGAGAAAACTAATCATGAAAACAAAGATTTTCCTCCCTGTGCCTTCGTCGATCCACAACGAACGGGTTTCAAATCATGTATTAGCAGTAGGTCTACTAATGTGCATTTTTCACGAATTTAATAAAGGAGACGGATCAAGTGCGAGGACGACGTGGCGAAGGCAAAGTGCCACAGTCTCAATTTCGCTCGAGACACAAAATCGGCCAATCACAAGTTTGTCCCGTTACTGAGCCTGGGTTGGCACGCTCATACTCGGTTGGTAGCGAAACGGCAGTTACCCCCTCTACAGAAACTCCCGTTGCCGAGGCACTCGAGCCGACAGGGTCGCTTGCACCAACGCAGCGGCCAATTCCCGGCCGCCCCCCACCATGTCCTGTCCGACTGGCGCGCGCTGCCCGTCAGGTAGAGGCATACTTATAAGTGGCCTCGCTCCACGGACCTAGGCCCCTGGTTGTCGTTCATCTGAACCAAACCGCTCCTACAGACAAGTCCATATTCGACATTAAACTTCTAGCTGGCCTCAGCGTTCAAATTGAGGCGAAGCGAAAATCAAATCTCATTCCCAGTGCCGTCGTTGCCTTAAATTCTTTCACACGGACAATTACTGTCATGCCTCTTGGACTTGCGCCTTCTGCAGAAATAGCCACGCCACCGCCTCTTACCCCGTCAGAAACCAAAAAGATGCCACTCCATCTTATCTCAATTATAAAGGCCCTCACTGGGCCACCTACCGTGGATGCCCTAAAGTTCCTCAAAAACCTGGCTCCAAGTCTAACCCAACTCGCCAACATCCTGAACCCAAACCTACTGCAAACCCTTCTTTCCTTCCTAAACCTCGTAGCGCTTTCAACCCCGCTTCCCCCATCGCTCCTTCGCTGACGTAGTCTCAGCTCGTCCAATATCACAAGTTCAAAATCAGACTCAATCCTCTCCCAGCACCGATCTCCTACAGAATCCGCCTTTTCTCCACCTTCAAAGCTGCCCTCCAGATCCCAAACCCGGGACGCTCATAAAGATAAACTTACTATCCTCACCTGAGATGCTAAGGGTATCTTTGCTCCCAAACGACTGGAACTAATTTTACTCCTTAACGATAAATCCATCGACGTCGCCTGCATTACCGAGACTCATATAAATTCTGCAAAGAAACTCTATATTTCTGATTTTTCTGTCTACAGAAAAGACCGTTCTTCCTCCAAAGGCGGTGGTGTGGCGCTTCTAGTTCGTACCACTCTCCGCCACTCAGTCATCAGGCCAAACTATCCTCCTTGAGAAGTAATTAAAGTCGAAATTCATCTTGTTTCTGGTCTTCTTCGCATTCTTTAACTGTACTCCCCACCATATATCAATGACATCTGCAAAATACCCGACCTCTTCAACACTCATACCCCAACTTCAGTTGCTGGCGATCTTAACGCGAAACACAGGGCTTGCGGCTGTCTCGAAAATAACACCAAGGGTAACGCTCTCCTCAGAACCCTGACACGCCACAATATAACTATTGAAGCCCTCTCAGAACGCACCCACTTTTCTAGCATTTCTAAACACCAACTTAACATCCTCGACATCTTCTTAACAAAAAATATCAGCATTGACAAAGACCCCTGGACTCTTTCTGAACTAAGTTCCGACCACCACCCAGTACTCCTAGAGTTGTCGGCTACACCCGAACTCTCACCTCCCGCAGAATCTAAGATCGGTTACCTCCATCTCAAATATATTCTCGAAACTTCCACTTTCAAATGCTGCCAAATTCAATCTACTTCTGACCTGGATGCAGCTGTTGAAGCCCTGACAAAAGATATCCAAGACTTTGTCCAACTTGCCACCTCAATCAACTCCACTTCTGCACGCAAAACCGAACTCTCATCAGCCACGCGTCTTCTTATTCGCAAGAAAAACCAAGTTCACAAACATTGACAGTCCTACCGTAATCCTAAAATCCAGTCTCAAAGACTGCTCAAAACTTCACGGTTACAGACACAGACTTCATACCCATCTCTTCTAAAGAAGTCTCCGACACAATCCGCTTCCTTGATGAGGCTACAATACTTCCCCCCAGCCCGGAAAGAGGCTACTGTAATTTTTCTTCCAGGACCGGGTGAACCACTCAGCTTAGCATCCAGCTATGGACCTATCAGTATACTCTGCACTTACAGCAAACTAGCGGAAAACATCATTCTATCTCGTTTTGATGACTTTGTTTCGCAAAACAAATTTCTCCCTGACATCCAGCTCGGTTTTCGCAAACGTCATGGAACAGTCCATCGACTTCTCCGTATCTCCGAGTACATTGCAGAAAATCTTAATGAGGTCAGGCGCGCAACCATGTTTATTTGGACTGTAAACAAGCCTTTGATAGTCTGGCTGACGGTCTTATCTATAAACTCATCAAGTTGAATATTCCTCACTATCACATCGGTTTAATCAAATCCTTTCTCTCTAACAGGAGCTTCAGAACTCGCGTTGGAAAATTCTTATCGGACTCCCAACTTATCACCCCTGGTGTGCCTCAGGGCTCCAAACTCTCTCCCTCTCTCTCTCTCTCTCTTCAACTTGTTCTCTTACCACATCCCTGTTGAGGAGCAAATTCTCGCTGTCCAATCTGCTAATGATATTGGTTTTCTTCAAACCTCCAAGGTCACCAGTCTATTATCCTCTCGTTTAAACAGATTAACTCCAATCTTTCTCGAATGGTACTACAGATGGAGATTTGAAATCAACAATTCTGAATCTGAAGCTGTCTTCTTCTCACTTCCGTGACTCAAACCTCCCAAACTCTTTGTAAAATATTTTCCCATTGAATGGAGTATCTCCGCAAAATATCTCGACGTCATTTTTGACAAGGGACTCACTTGTTCCACACAAATCCACGCCACCCGCCTTAAGGCCAATAGCGCATTTACCGCAAGAAACAAATCCTCGCGGAAACCAAGCTTCCTTCTATCACCGATGCAGCTCACACATACACTGCAAGCCTTCGTTTTTCAGTGGGCAATCTTGTTCCATGTTTCGCTTTAGGCGCGAGTGTCCTTGCAGTCTAACTGTCTCAGTCCCCAAATTCGATGTCCCCTCTTTTCTTTTCAACTGGGTTCCTAACCTGCAGGGTTGGTAACCTAACGGGGAGGGGTTTTAGTCGGCAGGCGCATCAAGCGAATCCGACACTACCCGCTTTCCCTGGGTGTCTTTTGAAGATTTCCCCTCCTCGGCCCCTTCAAACAAAAAAAAAACCACGGACCCATCAGTCTCTCTACGGGCACACAACGCGCAAGGTCGATAACCCCCTTCTGCAACAGGCATACCACGTGCGAGGTCGGCATCGCTTGTTTCGATACTGCTACTACGCAACGAAGCACCGGAGCATTCTCGTGCCTGTTCCTGCACGCTGGCTCTCCTCAGCCAACCAATCCTCATCGCCTCTACGGCACTACATCAAGGCGAAACAAAATAAAGCACTAGCACCGTGTTCCCTGCCAAAACACGGTACGTATCAACCGCCAGACCTGCCTTTGTCGCGTCACGCCTACGAACTTGATCCGTCGCAATCATAGGAAGAAAATTAATCAAGTTTTTTTATTTCTCACCATACCGTCTACCCCTCCCTCATCCTACTTCACCTTTTGATTTTAAGCAATTAAACGCATAGTACGAAAGAAACATGAATAAATTCTACCTTTTCTACAGTATGAAGGAATAACTCTTAATTTATACCTTTATTTTCAGCACACACAGAGGCACACCCTCATACACACACTGTACACATCACACTTCCTCGGGGACCTACAGGTTGCCTTCGAGGGGACCTCTAGGGTGCCGATTAAGGATGCATGTGTCATCACATACGCACCTTCACCGTACACATCACACTTCGTCGGGGTCCTACAGGTTGCCTTCGAGGGGACCTCTAGGATGCCCATTGAGGGACAATCAAGGAGCTACCCCCCTTCGGGCTTAATACCAGTATCCCCCGACCTTCGAAATTCCATGTATTCGGCATGAGGTCACCCGGTTCTTGAAACGTTCCCTCACTTTCCGATCCTCAATCGTCGTGGGTCCATATCATCTCACATGCGGCAAGTCTCTCTGCGGCAAGTCACACCTGCGGCATCTCTACCTAGCGGCATCTCTCACCAGTGGAAAGGGGAACAATATTATTTCTATTGCTAGTCACTGGGGTGCCTTCCCGCCCCCACGAGACGTTGGAAAAGGGGTAGGGGTTTGAGCAACATTATTTCTTTGGCCAGTCACAGGGGTGCGGTGAGAGATGCCGCAAAAATGTCAATTTTACTGTGAAAAATGCCGCGCGGGAGAGAAGCCGCTAGATAGAGATGCCGCAGTTGTCACATGCCGCAGAGAGACTTGCCGCATGTGAGATGATATGTCCCCATTGTCGTCATAAAATTGTACGTTACCCTTACCATCCCGTTCAACCACTATGTCAAACAATCAAATCAGGAGGGTTCTGTTGTATGACTACAAATTCTTCCGTTTCGCGATTACAAATCTCACGCCGTCAAGGCCGTTGCGGACTTCTGAATCTCCAAAAGCACGAAAGAAGGATTAATGTCCAATGATTTTTTCAAATCTCTAACAAAGTTTCCAAGATGGAAACGGGGCATACCTGCTCCGTCTTCACAAAATTTTTTTTTTTTTTTTTACCATAATTTTAACAATATTAAAAATAGTTTCATTACAATAACAAAAAATTCAAATTATTCTACAGCACTACCCATTAAATTTGTACTTTTAAAATATATGGAACTTACACATAAAGAAATATACACGGAAGTTTTAAAACTGTTTTAAGATCTGATGAGGGAAACCAGCTGGGTTTTCGAAACGTAATCGATTCGTATTTTTGAAATAAATTTTTAAATAAATTTTAACTATTAGTCTGGAAGATGTCGTTTTTATTAGGTTCTATCCTAAGTTTCTAAATCAAATCTCTTGAAATAATGAACGACATTTTTTCACTTGTTTGGCTCCGCAAAACCGTCACCGTTACACCCCAAAAATAGTAAAGAAATCGTTACCGTTAATTTAAGAAAAAGTAACGCGTTAAGTTACAGTTAATAAAAAAAACCAAGGCATCACCATGCCGTTAATCTCCTTTCTCAAATTTTTAACACGTCATTTTAAATTGGAAGTGTCTACGCGTACCGAATAATCTGGCTACTTGTACCAAAATTTCTGTACACGTAGACGCGGCCTTTTAAATTTCTAAAAGATGTAGATAGATTTTTTATTTGAATTTGCTTTCAAAATTAACAATTCTATTTCTTTCTACGAAAAATAATCAAGATTTTTGCAATGTTAATTCTAAAGCACAACAAATTTTCATGAACTTTCTTTGTCTTTTAATAAAACTAGTTTTACAAAAAGTGTATCAATCGAACAAAATGTTTTAATAATAAGAATGGATCCTGCTGTGCCGAATAATAATCGAAGCATCGTGTAAGGCCTGAATGGAATTCTGCATTTTTTATTGCCCATAGCTTCACCAAGGGCTTCTCATATTTTGGATATAAATATCCCATATGAAAATCTCATATATCATGAAAATCTAGAATATGAGATTTTATCACATTTTTGATGGATAAGTGAAGAACTTGTAGGGAGTTTTCTTGTGTGTATTTTTCGTCTGCGAATAATCAAAATAAAAACTACAAAACATTGTTATTAAAAAATAATTTTACGAAGATGAATAAGATGAAACATTATGTTCACTTTCCTTATTTGTCCATTTGGTTATTCTCTCATAGCGCGCGGCTCGCTTCGCTCGCAAGTTTGAGCGCGCCTAGGGCGCGCAACTGTTGGTTCTCGCGCTTCGCGCTCGATCATATATTTATCTCGCTCTTCGCGCTCCTTACTGTATTTACCCTACATTTGTGAACACATCTTTCAAAATTAAAGGTCAAAGTATCGACAACTCTAATTTAGTGATTGTGAATTCTCTTTTGTTAAAGCTCCTTCGGCTTTAACGAATACATTCTCATCACGTACCTCGTGCTTCGCACTTGATTTTGTCCAAAATGCGAAATTTTCCACGTTATATATATAACATTATTATATCAAATGTATATTAAATTTATTTCTATACGTCGGCCCGTGATTGCTTATTAGATTTTGCAAAATAAAGTACAAATTGTATTTATCATGATTACTTTAATATTTGTTGTTAATTTTGCATTTAATTTTATCCTCAGCTACCGTGAAAATTTTATATCATTTCAATAAATGTATATTATTACAATTCATAATATGCATTGATATTGAAAACATACGTATTTTCCTTGTCTTGTTTTTATAACTGAAAAGAAGTGCGCATCCAATAAAAAAAAAGCAATTTTGTCATTATGCATTTTGTTGCAACTTGTGTCGTTTTTCCATAAATTTAATTTGTTTATGTTCAATGTTATTTTTTACGATTTGAACCAAAAATATGCATCCTAGTGTTAAGTGGTTTTAAAAAAATTTGTAAATGTAATTTAGGCGAAAAACTTTGTTAGATAAAATGTTATTGTGTCGATTATCGTTTTTCCAAAAAGTTAATTTTTTTTATTTTAAATGTATTTTTATCAAAAAAGTTTATAACAAATTTGTAGATCTTTTTTGGTTGAACGAATTTTGTCTATTTATCTTTTTTCATACCTTGCGTCATTTTGCCGCAATTTTCTTTTTGTTGTTAATGTTATTTTTCACGATTGAAACACAAATTACGCATCTAATCAAAAAATGATTAATAAAAAATGTGTAGCTCTTTTCTGAGTGAACAAATTTTGTTCATGAATTTTTGTCGTGCTTTGTGCCATTTGTCCAAAAATTTAATTTCTTTTATTCCTAAATCAGTTATTTACAAATGAAACAAAAACTATGCGTCCCATCAAAAAGTGATTATCAACAAATTTGTAGATCTTTTTATGGTGCACAATTTTTGTGAATTCATATTTTTTCGTTTCTTGTATATTTTTACCTCAAAATGGAATTGTTCATTTATCATTATTTTTTTGTGCGATAAAAATTTGAATTTTCGATTTTTCAAGAGAATCAAAAAAAGTCTCATGACAATATTGTAGGGTGTACAAAAAAAAATTTTTTTTTCTTACTGACTTTTTTTCATATCGTCCGTTGTTTGGCTTAAAATGTTCATTTTCGTTTGTTTTTTGGAATTTTGTAAATGCTATAACTCCAGTAATTTTTGTTTCATCGGAAAAGTCGTTGAAAAATTGTTTGTCGTTTTAAGTACTAAGAACTATCGTACATCGAATTTTTAAATTTGAAAAAAGTGGTCTGAAAAATTTTGAAAAAGCGCTCACTTTTTGAATTTTCATCCAAAATGGCTGAATCACGAACTTGACCTTTATTTTAGGACACTTAAAGAGTATACCAAAGCCAAATCCAATCTGTCAATTCTTTCGAAAGTTATCGTGCTAACAAAATAAAAATCTACATACACACACACCCACATACATACATACATACATACATACATGCACGCAGACGCATTCGCGAAAACCTGTTTTTTGGGTTCAGGATGTTTAAAAACGTGGACATTTGACAAAAAAGGAGGGGGTTAAATTTTACACAAATCTAATACCTTCTCTGATGAGAATTTAAAAATTGAAACGCTTGTCCGCTTTTTTATTTAGTGAACATTTATCAAGAGATCGAAACTCTGTTTAGATTTGAAAAACATCTTCTTGATCATGTATGTTGTGACTTTCATTTCGCGTTACCGTTAACGTAACTTGAGTGATGTAAGGTTCCGATTAATGCGTTACTGTCAAACACTGAGGAGATTCTTTGATCCATTTAAAATTGTAAACAGGTCACAAGAGACCAGGATTTGATATGGAAAATTTCTTATCTTCGACCCAATCTAATACGTTCCTAGCGAAGATAAATAGAGATTCGGTTTATCTCTAGGATGTAACTTTTCCAGCATCCGAACTTGAGTTTCACTGGAAGGAGAATTTAAGTTGCAATTTTTCGTTATATTTTATATACTCTACTTGTAAAGTATGTCTTACCAATAAAACTTTTTTTTATCCATCATGATAGATTTAATTACTATAAACTGAAATGTATTTTTTATGCACGGACATGAATACACTTTTCTGGAGATACAGTCCTTATTTTTCAATAAAAGAAAATATAACGTGATTTTCTCAATTGATAGAAAAGTTTCTATAACATACGATCTGCGGAACGTTTCAATCTGGAGCCAGTCTGGACTTCAGGATCTATAAATTGGAATCGATTTCGATTACCGATGTAAAGAATCATGTTTCACGAGGCTCGTAGATATAAAAGACTAATCAAATAAAAATATCTTGAAAAAGTTTACTCTGATTGAAGATTTCTCAATCTATCACAAGGAAGAGTGAAAGTTTGTTTGCAGTGATAAATTTCTGACTCAATGATAGCAAGAAGATCGAAGATCTGTTTTTTGGTATATTTCTTCAATATAATTATTAGCAATGATTAAATCATAAATCACTAATCCATTATTTTATAACCTTTACTATAGAACACATTTTTAAAGAAGAAATGAAGTAAGAAGCAGATTGAATAAGAAAAATTATGTACAATTTTCTCATAATTATAAAAGTAGAGAACCCTGTTTCGTGCATAAAGTATACGTGTGAAGCAAATTTATTTCAGAGTAAAATGATGATTATATAAGGTAAATGCACTGGTAATCGTCACTGCATTAGTAATCGTCAGATGGCCCAGTATTTTTCGTATAAAAAGACTCGCTCTTGCCGCGTATGATAAAAAATGTGACTTTAGGTCAGTTTAAATATCCTTTTATTAAATTAGTATACTTTTCTCATTTTGATACTTGGTTACGTGCCTGACGATAACTAACGCATTTGAATAATTTGAATTTTTATCGTGAATAAAAATTGACTCCAATCAAATATCATGAGAAGTGATCAAAATTGAGTTTTTCTATATCTGCTTTAATCGGTTAAGCCCTTTGTGGAAATAAGAATTGTGTTTTAAATACAATTATAAGCATTTTTAATTTGCAATTTGGCTTAATATGACGATTACTAGTGCATTTACCTTAATACGACTTAAAACAATTTTAGGCGTGTTTGCCTCTTGAATTTAGGCAATCACTCTGTTTTGAATAGATGAATTCTTGTGTGGGGTCGAGCTTCAAAAGGGTTGAAAACAAACACTCTATATACAGCAAATCTATGCAAACATCAGCTGTTACTCAGTGATACGGGAGACCCTCATCACAAATAAATAGCCGATTGTTGCATTTCAAAAATGTAAATTTTAAACAAAAAGTAGAGTATTTACTTCAAAAGGACCATTACGTAAATATTAGTGTTTGAAACAACCCGGATAGCACATCTATTTTTTTTAAACATAATACACAAGAAAAATTTGAAAAATAAGTTAATTTTAATATTATGTCGTAACACCCGTAACATAATTTTGCAAGTACATTAAGGTGACCCAAAAAAATCAAGTTTTGAATTTTGTATTACATAGAGAAGAGATACGTATTTGTAAATTCCGTCCAAAAAGTAGAAGTGTGTAATAAAGTATGCAATACTTTCGCGATCCTATGAAAACAATCCAATGAATACGAATCCATCATTAATTTTTAATTTCAACACCCCTAAGCCCCTATCATGCTACCCAAAAAA